>OX578276.1:6509539-6714539 GCA_951217055.1 Gerris lacustris | reverse complement strand
TTTTTAAAAATTGAAGTCCAAAATCAAAAAAAATGTAAATTATATAAAATTAAAAAAATAAATAAAGCTCCTTAGTTCACATATTTGGTGAAACCCAAAAAAAAAATAAAATCATTATATAATAAAAAAATAAAAAAAATTTTTTAAAAAAAATTACAAGTCCACATTGACAAAATCTTTCTAAGTCCACATTGACAAAAAAAAAATTTTATAAGTCCACTTTAACAAAATTTTTATAAGTCCACATTGACAAAATTTTTCTAAGTCCACTTTGACAAAATTTTTCTAAGTCCACATTGACAAAATTTTTATAAGTCCACTTTGACAAAATTTTTATAAGTCCACTTTGACAAAATTTTTTCTAAGTCCAGCTTCAACTAAAAAAAACGGTAAAATTAAAAAAATCAAAATTTCAAGTTATTTAAAAAATTCTTTCAAATAAAACTAATGCAGCTCTTTAGTCATATTTACTTGAGTTAAAGAAAGTTCTAGCACAAAATTTAGTATTTTTCTTAAAAATTGCAAAAAAAAACTTAGAAAAAAAAAATTTCCAAAAAAAAAACATCATATTTTGTCTGAATTCTATATAAAATTCTTACCATCTTACTTTTTATATAATTAAATATTAAAATACAAATTATAAATCATTATATTAAAACTAACAAATAATAAACGAAATCATGTGTTTAAACACAGCTTGTAAAATAAAATTAACATTATTTGTTTGGATTGTAGCCCAAACGTCACTTATTCCTACATACATTTTTATTACATTTTGGTTTGGACATTGTCCCTAACCTGTCTTAAAACTACATAAATTTGTGGGAAAATCCTCTTTTGTACATTTGTTCTTTCATAATAACCCGAGAACTCATAGAACATACCTTAACCATAAAAAAAAATTATATTATATTATATATTGTTTTTATATATTTATTAAAATTCAACTGGGATTTTACATTCTCTAACATTATATCCTTTTAACATAGTTGTGTGAAATTTACCTCGACATCTTCCATCTTTAGTTAAAATTTCATAAATTGGATCTTTAGATTCTTTTCCTATTACATATGGTCCTTCATAAAGTGGTAATAATTTTGCATTTATTCTCTTGTCACTGTCACTAACTCGTAAAGCTTTTACCAGAACCTGGTCACCTATATTAAAATTTTTAAATTTTTTATTTTTAGCAAAATAATTGTTTCGATAATTAGCACACTTCTTTAAATTATCTTTTATGACATTAAAATTTACTTGTTTACAATTTTCTGAATAAGGTAAAAATTCACTCCATAATCTATGGGGTTTACATTGGAATTGAACTGTAGATGGGTTATTTAAAATGCTGCGGTGAAAGGTATCATTTAAATTCTTTTCAATATTACTAATATGTTGAGTCCAACTACCATGGCGTTCTAACATTAAAACTCTTAAAGCATTACCTAATTGTTTATTTACTCTTTCTGCTAGGTTAGCCTGTGGATGCCTGATGGGCGTTAATACATGGTTTATATTTAACTTATTTATACCGGCAACCCATTCATTTGAAAAGAACTGAGTTCCATTGTCTGTTAATAAGGTTTTAATTTTACATACATTTTTACAATAATCTTTAATACATTTGATTGCCAAAATTCCAGTTTCTCTAGTTAAAGGATAGAGCTTTACATATTTTGAAAAATTATCAGTTACTACAAAAATATATTTTAATCCACCTTTGCCAGTAATCAGAGGTCCGAAAAAATCTGCAGATACATATTCTCCTGGTTGAGTTGGTATAATTGATTTTAATGGTGCATAGTTTATTTTATTAGAGTCTTTGCTAATTTGACAAACGTGACAACATCTGATTTCTCTAGTTATATTTTTCTTTAAATGTTTACAATAAAAATCTTCCTTAATCATCTCATAACATTTTTGAATTCCACAGTGACCATACTCCTCGTGAATTCTCCATATGAATTTATCTATAATATTTTCAGGTATAACTAACTTTTTACCCGTCACCTGGTCAATATACAAAACATCATTAATTATTACATATTCAGGAAAATCGTTAATATTATTAATTATATTACTACAATATGGATCCAAATTTTGGTAATCTTCCATACTAGCTATAAAATCAAAAGGATTATTATACTCTAATTGATTCAACACATAATTATTATTTTCTTCATTATTAACTACTTCCATAATTTCCATGTCAATGTTACTTTCTTTACAGATTAACGGTTGGTAATTTAACAAGTGATAATTTAAACCAAAAATTCTAATTTCTTCATTCACATAACAACTTTTAAATTTTACTTTACCTTTGGTATCATTCACTCTAAATTCAAAAAATTTATCTTCATAACTAATAACTCCTTTTACTGCATTAAATACATCCGTTCCAAATATGACTGGATAACTCAAACCTGGTATTACTAAAAAGTTAATATTTAGACACACTCTATCTAACACAACTTCTAGAAAAACTTGGTTTTGTACTGCACATAATTTTTTTTTATTTGCACCAGACACTTTTACACCCTTCACTGGAAGATGACATATATTCTTATTTTTTTTTATTAAGGATTTGAACACACTATCATTTATACACGAAACTTCAGCTCCACTATCTAATAAAATATTAATTTTTTCGTTTTCTATTAAACCATCAATACTAGGTAATTCTTTTATATTCTCCTTTTTCTCAGGCACTTTTAAATCATCAAACTGGAAATTTTCAAATACACTATTGACATTACTATTTTCTAATATATCATCCTTTTCAAATAATAAATCTAAATTTAAACTTTCCAAATTATTTTCATACAGATACTTGTCTTTATCACGATGTTTATTTTTATACTGATTCTTATCACCTTTATCTTCTTCTTTTTTATTCACGATTTGTAAGTCTACATCATTTTTCTTGCAAAAATCCCTAAATCTTCTGTTATCATGAATATTTTTATTTTTATAATCATGTTTTATATTTTTATATCTTAAACTATTTTCATTTTCACACTCTACATGATTTATCTTAACTGATTTTTCTTTTTCATCAGGCTTCTTATAGTTCGACCTATTATATTGTCCATTATTATAACCATTAGAATTATGACCATTTTGCCCTGAACGATGCCGATCGTTACCATCGTATTTTCTCCAACCTTGCACATAATTATTGTTATTTCGTCTATTTCCATCTGTAATAGGCTTGGGTCCATTGTTATTATTATGATTTGCGTGATGATAATTATGGTTTTGACTATTAGGATTTCCTCCATACTGCCTATTATTAACATTCCTATCACATAATTCTTCTACATTAAATTCAGTCAAAAGTTCTACAAAATCTTCAATCCTATCAATACGGGTACTTCTAAAAACATAATAAAAGAAATTTCCGAAATGTTTCCCTATGTATGTAAATATTTTTCTATTCGTTGTTATATGATCGTCCGTAAATACGCTTTTAGCTTCGTTGTACAATTTATGTGCATACGTTAAAGGATTAATTTGTCCGTTATACTTTCCGTATAAAATCCGACCTCTTATCTGTTCCTGAATATTTTCACTCCAATATCTTTTTTTAAATCTAATTACAAACTCACTCCATGAAATATTTTCTTCAACAGAAAATAACCATTCTTCGGCAGATCCGGTAAATGAATTTTCTACGATATATCTATAGTCTCCTTCTAATCCATTTCTAGTGATATATTTGTCTAATTTACTAATAAAAATTAAAGGGCCATTAAGCTCAGAACTTTCTCCATCAAAATGATATAAAAATTTTTCTACGTTATTCTGACGAGTTGCATTACTAATTTCACTCCTAACAAGACTATCTCTAGTTACTTCTACATTCGTGTTATATTTATTTTGTTTTAACTCCCTAACTTCTTTCGACAATTCTTTAATACTTTCTAACAATTGGAACATTACATCATTATTGTTACACTGATTCATATTGTGACTCTGTTCAAGGTTTACTTCAACTTCGACCCTATTTAAACTTTCGTTAGACGCATTAAGATTAGTATTATTTTTCGACATCATTCTGGTTACAACCATTAATGTAATAAAAGAAAGAAAAAAAAAGGTTCATATAAATAATACTCGCTTTAATTAATAATAACTGAACTTCCAAAAAAAAAAATTTTTTTTTTTTTTTTTTTTTTTAAAAAAAAAATTACGTAAAATATTTCTAAGTTTTTTTTTTTTTAAATTTTTTTTTTTATAAAAAAAATAAATTCAAGTTGGGCCAATTTCAAAAAGTCCCTGTCAAACGGGTAGCCAAAATACGGTATTCAGCTTTAAAGCTCTTGCAATTCGGGTAGCTATAATATTAATTAAATAATAAAAAAAATACAAGTTTGAACAAAATAAAATTTTTAGTATATTTAAATATAAATTCTTTCAACATTAAGGTCTTTACATAATTATTTAACATAAATTGGTAGAGATTAGGCTTTTATTATACTTTATAATTAAACAAATAAAATTCTTTCATTAATATTTTTAATTAAATTTTCTATTAAATTTAATATATTTTTTTTTATTTATATATTTTTCTATTTATATGAACCCTTTATTTAGTTTATACATATAATTAAATAAATTATAATATTTAGAGTGAAGCTCTGATCATACTCGTAAATTTCTGTTGTAATACAAACAATGTGTCGTGATAGCGTGGTTTGGTGATTTTTGGAGGGAAACCAAATTCTAAGAAAATTTGTATTCTTAAATGCTGTAAGATGAATTTATTCTTGTTGAAGTTAATGATGAACGTTGTATAGATCATTAATACCAAGTTAACGATCCAAAGCGTGAAATCACAGCAAAAACAAATAGAGTCTTTTAATATAGAGTTGTGAAGCTAAGTAAATGTAGAGTTAAGAGTAAAGTAGAGTAAAGTAGAGTAAAGTAGAGTAAAGTAGAGGCCGATTAGCATCGGCTGTAGACAACTCTAACGAAATAAATTTTGAGTAGAATAAAAAAAATTATTTATTTTTGTGACTCCCACGAGTCTTGACTCAACAACAAATGAGTTTAACACAAACTATATACTACATATACGACCTGGATATAAAATTTTACATCTTTCGATGGACTTCTCGTACACACGTCACGCCGGTCTCGTGGCTGCAAGGTAAGTAAGGAGCGTTCCCCCTACCACGACCCTTCCACCGTCGCCTAACATTTTAGGGACATCGCGCATGTCTAAAAAAAAAGGTTCACGCCCTAGTTGTGACGTCATACAACAGTTTATCCAATATATAACTTAATAAATACTAAAATAATAATTAAATTAACATTAATATTCTTCATCAAAATAATTAAAAAGGGTTCATTAGCATATTCTTAAATTTTACTATGTTAAATTATTATAATAATTATTTATTACAGTACATTTTACTATATTTATATGTGGTATATTTCAAGATACCACAATATATATGTATGTGTATATGTATATATATATATTTATGCTAAGTAAATATTATATTTTTTAATATGATTTCATACATATTTTATATTGTTTAGAATATCAGTGAATATTAGTTTTTTTTGTATAAGTTCATATGTATTTTATAAAGTTTAAGATACTATGTATGTATAATAAAAAAAAAAAAAAAAAAAAAAATGTTTTTTGGGATTTTACAATAAAGGCTTATTATATTATTATTATTATTATTTACTTACATAATTGTGTACCATATAGCAGTGTGATAAAACACGGTATCACATTGCTGAAATATTTACTTATGTAATTTTTATATCTTCGTTTATTTTTCACTATTAGTCAAGGAGATAGCGTGTGAAAAATGTGTCTGACAGACATGAAGCTAGAATTTTGTGTAGAAGTAAATCTTTTAGCGCCTTTTAAGAATATGTGGTCGGCTAAGTTCGTCTGCGGGACATAGCTTGGCAATAGGCATTTGAAAAAACAAAAAAACCTGTGGAGAGCAGCAATGTCCCGCCGTTTTTGGAGGACAATGTTATTTTCATGATCCTGAATACGAAATTAGTTAGTAAACAAAAAATCAAGTTGATAGTTCGTCACTTAATAGGTTAGTTAATCAAATATTAATCCAAATAAAAGATGGTGTCCATCAAGTGACAAAATAAACTTAATGTTTGGACTACTCAGGAGCATGAAAATTACATTGTCCAAAATGGGTAAGCACTTAGCCGTTCTCCAACGGTTTTATTTTTTTCAAATACTTATTGCCAAGCAATGTTCCTCAGACGAACTTAGCCGACCACAATCTAAGGCACCAAAACATTTACTTGCACACAACATACAATACATTGCATACATTTATTTTTGTACACAAAAAATTCTAGTTGGATGTTTTTCAGACACTTTTTTGCACACTCCGTCCTGGACTATATATTTATGTACTATAGAAAATATCGGTGAATGAAATATATAATAAAAAAAACACAATTTTGTAGAATTTTGCAACATCTCATGATGCCGAGAAGTGGGCGAAATATAGATGGTGAATTATATAAATATTAATGATTATTATGATCCCTAATGGCATTAAAATATATTATAATCTATTAAGTAATTACAATAAATTACGATAAAAATCAGCCTTTTATTTCATTTTAACCTGTGTATGTTGATCCTGGACTTATGAGTGACTCATCATAATGAGGTGTAGTTTAGTAAACAAAGTGTTCATACGAAAAAATTGTAATTTAAGGCGGGGTTTCCTAGCAAGCGTCAGGGCCGCCGACAGAGAGAGGGGGGGCGGGGCAAATGCCCAGGGGCCCGGGTCTCCAGGGGGCCCGGGGCTCCGGAGGGCGGCCCTGGTTTTTTATAACCAAAAAAGGCAAGATGGATATTGTAATTAGTGGATAACTATGGGCCCGAATTGCGGGCGTACCCAGGTGCCCCCAAATAAAAAAAAAATGAACTTCTATATTTGTACTAATGTCGGTAGAGGCCCCTTTAGAACATAATGAAATAACTTATACTTCTATACTATTGTAAGGGGCCCCCATTTAGTTAGAAGGCAATTTTTTTTTCTCATCAATTTTTTTTGGCGAGGGGCCCCTATGCCCTTGCTAAGTTTTGGAGGCACAGACCCGGGCCCCCTGGCGTCTCGGGCCTCTGGGGGGTGGCGCTGGATTTTTACAACCAAAAAGGCAATATAGATATTGTGATTAGTGGCATAACCCCGGTGCCAAGGGGCCCCCAAATAAAAAAAAACTTGAAAGTACTATCTGTGTTCCAATGTCGGCAGTGGCGTAGCTAGGGCATTGGGTGCCCACCGCAAGAACTTTTTTTTGGGGGCCCCTCGCCAAACGAAATTGATGATAAAAAAAAATTGCCTCTTGCGTTTAGAACTGGGTGCCCCCTTGTCGTTTTTTGGAGCCCCCTGACAGTGGGGAACCCCCCTCAATGAGGGCCCGTGTGGGCCTATAGTATCGCCACTGAATGTCGGTAGAGGCCCCATTAGAGCTTAATAAATTCTAACATAAATTATACTTCTATACTATTATAAGGGGACCCCTATTCAGTTCTGAACGCAAATGTTTTTTTGTTTTTTCTTATGCATTTTTTTTTTTGGCGAGGGCCCCAGATGCCCTAGCTAAGTTTGGGAGGCAAAGTTGATTCACGCAACGGAAATTAAACAGAAACAAATACAAAACTAGTACATTATGTATATTTGAAATTCATGTATATGTATATTACTGTTAGGACAAACTTGCCCTCAGAAATTCTTAAAACTCATCTTTTTGCATCTAAATTTTAAAAAAAAATTCCGGGGGAGGACCCCCCGAACCCCCCGCCGTTATTTGTTCAAAGGGGCCCTGATGCTAAGTTCAACACTTATTGTGAAGAACATAAAATTATTCCTAATGTGTCATGAGTATCTTTTTTTTGAGGAAGTTTGAATTTTAGGGTTTCATTTAGTTACTTAGATTTTTTATCTTATTCAATATGGTCAATGTTAATTTATAGGAGGGAAACTGACCGAAAAATCATATTGACATACTGATATGAATTTATATTTTTTACTAGTAATGCAACTTTAAAAAAAAAAAAAGCGTTAATTATTTTGATTTGTTTTCTCTTAATCTCGCTATTTTAGCAAACAATTTATATTATGTATTTTACAAAGTGTAAAAGAAGGTTTTTAATGATACTTACCAGTTTTAAAACTACTCAATCATTTGTTTTTTTAGCCCATCTTAGTTAAACATCAAAATTCGTTCTCACCAAACATCTTTTCCTCTAAGGACAAAATTGTCCTCAGAAATCCTTAAAACTCATATTTTGGTAATTTAATTTTAAAAAATGTTCCGGGGGAGGCCCCTCTGACCCCCCTCCCCTCTTATTTGTTCAAAGGGGCCCAGATGCTGACTTGCCCAGGGGCCCGGAAATCCTCTCAGCGGCCCTGACAAGCGTGATTGGTGCGCCGCGTACAACATAATACGCCCAGCGCAACACGCCAGCACTCCTTGGTAAGAATTTAGTGCAAGTGTTTTCCTACAGAGCGCAATACGTTCCACGCCAGCGTTGTACGTCGGGCGTGATAAGACCGACTGCATTGTGAGGAGTCAGTTGCGTCGTACGCCGCGTGTTTAATATATTCTGTGTTGTTTTTATAATGTCAAAAGATATTAATATTGTATTAATATTGTAAGATATTAATTTGTATTGTAAACCTATGTATATAATATCTATATACATAGGTTTACAATATAGATATATAATATATAGATGTATAACCTATATAATTATAAGTTTAAACCCATTTTTAGATGATCAAGGGGTCATTCGAATAAAAACCAGAATAGTTAATAGAGACGATTTAGTTAACTTTCAATATCCAATCTTACTTCCAGGAAATCATAATATTTCAAAATTAATTTTTAGAAACATTCATTTAAAACACTGTCATGCAGGGGTTCAAACAGTTTTAAGTATACTGCGAGAACAATATTGCGTTAGAGGTGGTAGAACAGCTGTAAAAAATCTTATTAGCAATTGTTTACAGTGTAAGAGATTTTGTGTTAAGAGTTTACTACCAGCGCCAGTAGCACTTCCTCGTAATAGGGTGAACGATTGTTCTCTATTTGAAGTCACTGCTAGTCACTCTAGCACGGGTGACTGAGTTACTTGCAGGTCCTGACGGAGAAGTGAGAGTGGTGTGCCTACAGCTTGGACGAAGTGGTGGAAAGACAATCACACGGTCTATTCAGCGAGTCTTTCCACTTGAGGTGACATCGAAAGAGATGAATGAAGTCCAGCGGCCTTAAAAGGAAGAATTTGTATCAGCCACCACACACACCAGATCTGGACGGTCAGTCCGGCCTCCAGACCGGAATTCACCCCAGTGAGTTGAGAACCTCAACTCAGGTGGGAGTATGTTGGGAAATTTATGGATTTAGGGAAATTTAATCACTTGTTCAAGTGGAGTACTTGTTTTAGAAAAAAAAGTCAAAATTTATAAAGTATTGAGTTGACAAGAAAAATGTACAGTTTTAATATTATCTTGAAGAAAATGTGTTAAAATAATTAAAAGAAGAATAAAACCGTTTATTCAAAAAAAGATAATTATTTACTTTTAGTTACTTCGTAACACTAAATATAATTTCTTTCTTATTTCGGTGTAATTTGTCGGGAGTTTAATAAAAAGACTTGTCCCAGCAGCAATCGGTCACCAGAGTTCCGTCACAATAGTTACCAAGAAATTGGCTGCACTGTTTGACTGAGGGTGGGATTTCAGTGTTTTACAGATAAATTAATCATTCCTTCATAACCTAAAGTTTGTCTCCGCGTCTTTTGAAGTAAGCCTCGGTCACACAACAATTCTCTTAAAAAATCATGGGGCGTATGTTTATTTAAAGTCACAATAGTTACCATAAATTTTAGTACTTAAAAGTGCATTTAAAGGTTTTTAATATTTTTGGGTATACCCCAGAAGTACACAGAAAACTTATGCTTTCCTTTGAAAGCATTAATACATTAGGTCGGCTTGGCCGCCATGTTTTAGTTTATAAGTCACGATAGTTACTTGTCCCAATAGTTACTTTTCACATACATATTCTTGTTGTATAGATGTTCAGCTTCAAAATAAAGTTACTAATAAAGTTAGCTAGTTGGATCAGAATTGTCAAAGTGTCACATTTTTTTAAAATGCCCCTTTAACTATTTTATCATTCCCAACTTTAGAGGATCACGACACTTGTCGCGATAGTTACCCAGGAACAAGATAGATGTCACATTAGATACCCAGCGTATTACATGTCGCGATAGTTACTAAAAAAAAAAAAAAAAATTAATATAGGTTTTTTTTTTTTTTAAATAACAAAACTTCGTCCTCTTCATAGAGTTAAGTGGACTTATTTGAAAAATTAAATCTAATTAGCCAACAAAAATGTCTATGACCAGGAACTTCAATTAAATTAACTTGAACGGTATCTATCGTGACAAAATTATAATTAATTATTTTTTTCACAAATTAAAAACAATGTAAGAAATGGTCCTAGTAGACAGTCTGTGTGACTGTCTACTAGGACCATATAATTTTGCAAATCGGTAAGTGTGATATACTTGTAACTTGTAATATTTATTTTATTTATAATATTATATTTGACAAGATTATATGACAATGTTCACTGATAAATTTAAATAAAGTTATCTAATAAAACCTAATAGTGTTCGTTAGTGTAACTTAAACATAACAGTAAGGTAAAGAAAATTGCGGTAATAGTCCAGGAGATAGCGTGCAAAAAATTGTCTGACTAACATCAAGCTAGAGTTTTGTATACAAGTCAATCTTTTAGCGCCTTTTAAGAATATGTGGTCGGCTAAGTTCGTCTGCGGGACATAGCTTGGCAATAGGCATTTGAAAAAAAATAACCCGTGGAGAGCTTCCATGCCCCGCACTCAGTGGCGGATTAAAGGGGGGGGGGGGCGGGGGTGGCGACCGCCCCTCCCTTGATTATACTTTTTTCTAACGACTACAAAATTTCATATCAGAAATGCATAAAAGCGCTGTTTTGAGAGGTAATATTTTCAAAATTTTCCGAGGGAGGACCCCCGGCCACGCAATATATCCTCCCCCCCCCCCCCCCCCCAATAATAAACTTCTGACGACGCCAGGCGTCCCGGAGTTGTCCCGGTTTTGGACTTTAAATCCCGAACTTGTCTCCCGAAAACACTTTTCGGGACGCCAAAATGTCCTAGTTTCCAATAGAGACGCCGATAATAGATTAATTCGTTTAAAGAAATCCACATATTCTGATAATTTATTTTATAAAATAATTTATAGATGCGTAGTTTTAGCAAAATGTTTGTTATTGCCAATCTGAATCAACCGCATTTATTCCAAACAAGTACGAGTATTTGCTTTGATTCGATGGTCTTCATATAGATATAATAACTTATCTAAATGAATTTACTTAAATTAACTATTTTTTTTCTAAATATAAAATTAGGTCCGTTGTCATGGGCTTAACGGCTCGTAGATATATAAAACGAAAATATTAAAAATCCCCCTTTTGCTTCCAAGCTTACCGAAGGTAACAAACTGTGATAAATTTTCGTTCCCAAGAGCGAAATTTTTTTTAGGTATTTTAGACAAAGGGAATGATTAGGTGCACAACTTTTATTGTGTTACAATAACTATACTTTTAACTTTATATTATATATTTTTTTTAAAAAAATGCACTTGTGTTCATGTTCATACTTGTTTTCCAACACACTACACCATATAATCGAGCCAAAAATGACTCTTTTGCCTTTTGTGACTAAGTGTTAAAATCAAATTTTACCTCAGAAATGCATTTAAGCGCTGTTTTGAGAGGGCATATTTTTTAATTTTTCCGGGGGAGGACCCCCGGACCCCCCCCCCCCCCCCCCTATATGCACCCTACAATAATTAACTGCTAACGACAGCTATAACTTACGGTTAAGATATTGTACTGCAGTGGAGGGGAGGAATCCTGAGAACTCCCCCCCCCCCTTTCCTAGGGCTTACCCAAGATGAGTAGAATATACAGGTGGTGACATAAGGCTCTCGGACCCGTCCCTATAGACTAGACTAGTGTGACGTCACTCGACTTCCCTACAGCTCTCTTCTACCCTACCTAGTATAGCACTTTTAACATACTTCTCATTTATTTAATCAAAAAAAGTTACTCCAAGCGGAATATTTTAACTGTTCTATTTATTTCATTAACTAGTTTATTTGTAGTATTATTTTAATGTTATGTTATTCAATAAACAATAAATGAAGATTGTCCTAGTAATCACTTAAATCAGAGCTTCTTCCTCTGACTTTAATATTATTATAATATTCATAAATAAAAGATTATTGCTGAATCACTTCCTCTAATTTTAAAATTTTATATAGACAGATAATAATTATAACTACTATAGCTCAACGGTTAATGTTAATAAATAATCTAATTTCACGTAGAGTAAAGCAACTTAAAAGATTAAAGCCACTGTTAAAAAGTAAACTCTAGTTCTAGTAAATTATTTGTAATATTTTATTTATATCGACTAATTTATACAACCTTATGTCATAAGAATTACATAAACGTGTTTATATTTTTTGCATGATAAATAATATCATATAAATAACTTGCCCTAGGCGGGGAATCGAACTCGGCCTCTCTCCGCCCGCGTTTAGCTATTTTCTCAGGAACTATATTTTTCCCGGGAAAACGGCTCATATCGTTAGATTCACATTTAAATGTACTACATTTTAGAATTTTTCATTCAAAATCGTCGAAACCGTCCTTCAAAAAAATATTTTTTTCCCCCGATATTTCAGAGTTTTTGGAGGTAGCGCCCCCAAATTTGGGGCTAAAGTTCATTTCTCGATCTCGCCTCGGGTTATAATTTTTCTAAGCAAGTATGCCAGATTTCTTAAAAATCAGTCCAGTAGTTTAGGATCCAGGCTTCTGCACACACAACAGACAGAATTATTTTTTGGACTCAGTGGACCTCAAAACGTGTAAATCCATCAAAATCTCTAAATCGAATTTTCGTGCCATCGCAATATTTTTTTATTATATGAGAAAGTAAAGGCAATCAAAAAAAAAATCTATTACCAACAAAATAAATCACAGGGAAGTATACTTGCTTCAAGCAAGTACATTTTAGGGTTTCGTAGATTATTCGGCATAATATACGCTATTTTTTGCTAAAATAACTTTTGAGAATTTCACCATCTGTATGCAAGTAAAAAAAAAATATAAACAAATTTAAATTGTTCTCCCCAAAAGAAAAAAATAGTGTAGAGTAAGGAGAGTAGATTAGATGTCCCAGGTTCGATTCCTCGGAGGGTCACATTGAATTCTACCGGTAATAACAAAACGTTAAATTAATTATTTTCTGGCAATTTTCATCACCCTATCATAAGGTATATACATAAATTATTGCAAACTCATAGCACTAGCCGTTATAGGGTGGTTGGGGGGGGGGGGACTATTCTTGGTGAAAGTTAGGAGCTAAAAACGCATTATCGGCGGTTTACAGCACAGTAGTCATAAAATGTCATAATATATATTTGAAATCTACTCTTCAGTAGTTTTCTTTTTATACCCATCTCAAAAATTAAAATAAAAATTGCCCGACTGCGCATGTGAGCACACAAAATTGCAATTTTTAAAAATTCAAAAAACCAGCCCGATAATATCATTGCCGCACCATAAAGGCATAAAGAGTGATATATGATTTGTAATCTACTATACAGTAGCTTTTATTTGATATCCATCTCGAAATTTTTTAAAAAAATATTCAAATTTGAGCATTTAACATACCGTATTGCTTCGAATATAAGACGCACTTTTTTTCCGTTTTTGCTTCTCCAAAAATTGGGGTGCGTCTTATATTCGAGGAGCGTTTATATATGATGCATTAATTTTTTTCCCAGATTATTGGTTCAAAAATCGGGATGCGTCTTATATTCGGGGGCGTCTTATATTCGAAGCAATACGGTATTTGCGCATTACGCATGCGCATATTAAATGTTCACCTTCCCTATATTTTTCTTATGTGTGGGTCAAAAAGTTACGCCAGTATTTTAAATTTCACATCTACACGTGTTCACATGTACAGAGACACATCACGCTCGTCATAAGGGTTACGAGGATGATCTATAAAACCCTAAAAACAACAACAAAACCAACAATAAAAAACTATAGCAATAAAAGGAAATTAAAGTAGACAATAGTAAGAAATAGAGATTGGGAGGTGTTCACGCAGTGAGTGTTTTATAGCAAATAAATGCTATTATGAGAATAATTATGGTAAGGTTGTAGGTAAGAAGACGGTGCGGTCGGGAAGTCAGGTGACGTCACAGCCCGAAGATAGCCGAACAAAACCGAACGCAAAAACACCCTTTTGTCACCACCTGTATATTCTACTCATCTTGGGGCTTACCATACTCCCGAAACCCCTTGGAGGGTCAGATCGCCACCCCCTAGATGACACCCTTAATCCGCCACTGCCGCACTTTGTGGTGGACAATGTGATTTTCATGATCCTGAGTAAGAAATTAGATATGTAGTTGACCAATAATCAAGTTAATGGTATTTTGTCACTTAATAGGGGATCTATTTGATTTGGAGTAATATTTGACTAACTAACCCTTCCGATTGAACACATGTTACCAACGTTCCCTGAAGTTGAAGTTACGCATTGAATCTTGTAACATTTCTTGTGGAATGGCTTGGATTTCTCTTGGGATGGCATCCTTTTACTTTGGTAATGTGCGTGGTTTTTCAATGTAAACAGATAATTTCAAGAAATCCCAAAGAAAGAAGTGTGGGATCGTCAGATCGGGGGACCGAGTCCCCCGGGGGGCAGTCCAAGGAAAGTCTCCAAAACGAGAGATAACTTTTCCAGGGAAAGCTTGTCGGACAGGTTCCATCGAAATTCGGTCCCACATATTATCTTGAGTGTAACTGAAATTTCCAACTCCCCTCTACATAATAGGACCTTCCCAACCGCCAACCCCCACTACTTGTCTTGTACTACCCAATACAGAAACATGCGGTTCCCGGTAGTGGCGTAACTATGGGCCCGCATTGCGGGCGGGCCACCAGTGCCAGGAGGGCCGCCAAAACCAATGTACCAATGATGTGTATGGGGGCTTCCTTTAGATCCTCGAGAGCTAATTCCATCCTTTAGAGCTAATTCCTTCGGTCTCTTTTTAAAGGAGCCATAGTGTCCCATGTCTCCAATTATAGTTTCTTTTTTTAATTAAGTTAAAATTTAATAATCAATATACATCTAAAAATTTTTAATATGATAATATTGTATTTATGAACCTATAATATTTACTTTTTTTTATTAACTGCATAGATAAATGATAATGTTAATAAATGGTTATTTTTTTATTATTTCATAATTTTTTGTTTATTATTATTGTGTAGCTATGTTAGGTATTAATTTTTTGAAAGAGCTACTGTCCCCTTTCTGGGTTTAGAAGGGAGGGGGGGGGGGGGGAGGCTAATTTCAAATCTTGGGCTATTGCCTATGGCAGTTTGTATACTATTTTGAGGAGGAGAGGGGGGATTAGGATATTAATATTGACTCCCCCCCCCCACCTGGGGGGGGGGGGGGGGGGGGCTAGGACCGCCCTTGGAACTACGTAGGTACCGAGTAACCACCCTGAAGACTATTTTTTCTTCTGTTGAAATGTGTGAAACCTCACATTTACAGTAGCGATCGTATTGCTAACTTGTAGCCTTAAATTATTTTATCGCCCACCACTTGTAAACATTCCTATCCTGAACGGACGGTAAAGTTCTATTATACAGCCCTAGGGCCTGTAAAAATAAAGCATGCTTTTTTACAGGCCCCTAGTTTGAGAAGCGGCCGCGGCGTGCAGGAATAGCTAGTAGTTCTGAGCGTCAGCTGTTCAATTTGTAACAATAAATACATTTATTACTGCAGTTTGCTGCTATTTTTCGCCCCCCCCCCCCCCCCCGCCAACAAGACAATAAAACAAAATACAATTTTTCACTTCTATTTTGTCGTAATCTTCAAAACCATAAATGCATATTAGCTTACTGCTCTAGGTACGTATGTATAAAGCTATTACCGTTTGTAGAGCAAATTTATTATAGAGTGTGGCATACAAGTAGTATTAGTAGAAGTAGTAATAGTAGTCTAGTACTTTCTACTAGAACGGGTAGGACGAACCAGTGGCGTAACTATCCTGGCATACACCCAGGTGCGCGAGAGGGAGTTCTCCTCAGGGTTTTGTATTTTTTTTAGTTTCACCATCTTAAAAATACGTTTTTACGGATTTCTAAGCCTAAAATTTCCATTTCTATAATGTTACAACACACACATGGAACAATTTTAAGAAATTTAAAAATTCTAAGACATTTAAGAATGGGGAATAGATTACTGCCTGGCAATTTGAAATTTAAAAGAATTTTATATCATAATGAAAATATGAAACTAATTTATTGGTAAAGGTTTACTTACAGTATCTTAGGGGCTTACTAAATAAGTTATAAAATATAGGTACTATGTTGGGGTGCTCATTTGGGCGTATCAGTGTCATGTAAGAAAATAATTTATAATTAATAAACACATTATCAAATTTATTAAATTTTGAGAGGGGGAAAATCAAGAAAAGAATTACATACTATACATTAGTTTAATTTAGAAGGGGGGTCCGGGGGCCCTCCCCCGGAAAATTTTAAAATATGACCTCTCTAAACAGCGTTTTTATGCATCTCTGAGGTGAACTTTGATTTTAATACTTTGTCATAAAATAAATTAAACTTATGGTGTAATTCGATGGCACAAAAGTATGAACACCAAGTTTTTTTAAAAGAATTTTAATACCTACTTAAAAATAGTAATTGTAAAAAAAATTGTGCACCTACTAAAGTAATCACTATAGATTAAATAAATCATTCAATAGCCATTGTGCAATATTACTTAAAATCTATAATTAACGATGCCATTTAATCAATAGCTATGATGGGGCCCTAGGAAAATTTATGGAATTTTAAGGAAAAATTTGCATTTTTCATATAAAATTTTTATTTTTATATAAATTTATAAAGTAGGTTTTGGCTACTTAATAGCCATTTCAGATTCTAAATTAGTTGTTCACTATTTACAGTAACATGGTATCAAAGTGACACACAGTGGATAATCAATTATTAATGATAAAATATATGTAGTAAAATAAAATAAGGTTGGATATTTTAAACATTTTTTAGGTTAAATTCTACATTGTATCTCAAACATTGGGGGGGACACGTCCCCCAAGGCGATGACACCCGTGATATTCCGTACTTTCATCCCAAAATACAAATACAGTTATCTTACTGAGTGGTTACTGCAAAATGGAGACAAATATTATATTATATTTAATTTTTAAATGTGTATAAAAATCAATTAACCCAAATCCTTGCCAACGCTTCTTTGTAACAAATCTGAAAATTTGAGGGGGGGTCATGACCCCTGTGACCCCCCCTCTAAATCCGCCACTGTTCACACATCATTCCTCTGTACATTGTACCGCCGAAGCGAGTATGATGTAATCAATAGTGAGCCATATAAATCAGAGCGTCACGGCGAGGAATCGAACCCCGTCTCGTTCCACTCATGATTCAGAGATGGCCGAGCAGACGTGGTTTAACCCACACGGCCACGCTGGCTCTCTCAATTCAAGTAAATTCATCTTCTAGTTATAAGTACATATTTTGATATTATGATGTTGATTAGACAATGTGAAATGTGTGACATTTTTTAACATATATAGGATTAGGATAATAATGTTTAGCTGTTTGTTCAACAGAATTCGTGTTTTCATCACCATGCAAATTGCCAAAAGAATTTGATGTGGTGATAATTTTAAGATCGAATGACCAGCAACACATTGGGGCGTGCCAGGTATTGCAGACGTAATATTGGGCATAATCCCAGGCGACATAAGAGTTGGGATACAAGCCGAAAGCATGGAGAGAGAGTTGCGCGCACGCGCACAACAGCATGGCTTATCTTAATCTTATCTCAATCTCATCTCCTAGAGATGATTAGTGTGACGTCACAAAAGCTTTCGAAAATTTAACTCAGTTGTTGTTATGTTCCTTTTTCTTATCACCTCTTATCAAACCCATGTAAAATGAATGGGAGAATTTTCTCAACTTTTTAAATAATTAATTATTAAATTATTATTGATTTATAAGAGTTTTCACCCTTTGAACATAGTTGTACCAAGTCTTTTTTAACGAGTGTAACAAAGAAAACATTAAGAACTTTCGTTTCAGTTATTTAAAATGAGTATTTGTGTGAAGGGTCATATCATCGAAAAAGCTATTTGAGTAATTAATCTTAATACTTGATTTTTTGTATTTCCTGTTGCCATAAAAATTCACAGGGTGTGTTCGTGTTCATATTGTGTGTCCGAAAATAAATGTTCCTCAAGTTTAGAAACTCAATGAAGTATACTCAGGGTCAGGACTTGTAGAAAGATAGTGATACTTAATCTGCCAGGTAATAAATGATTATTTGCTAATAATATTTTGTTCCTGGTTACTTACAATGTGAATTATATTTAACCGATGTTGGAACATAATTATATACTATACAATAGATCACTGATTAGCCTAAGAAAAAGACGTTGATGACGAGACAAAGAGCAGACTGTTATTACTATTATTATTTGTGTATTTTTTGTTATCTATATTAACGAGTATAATAATATAAGATATGAGTGCTTCGCATGTATACTTGTTTAAAATTTTGATTAAAAAACTAATTTAATACATTAATTTAATATTACTTAAGTACTCTTGACATACTTTTACGAAGAATAGCTTTGTCCTCCGAAAAAAATGAAGTATAGATGAAATTTTCATAACGCTCGAGAAGGTGGAAGACATAATATACAAACTAAAATAGAAAAACGATTTAAAAAATAAACAATAAATAAGAATGGACCCGGACGGTATCACCACAATAAAACACACTCACAATAATACTTTTTTAAACCACTAGAACGGCAATTTTTAATGTTTTCTTATCTTACATTGTTAAAATAGACTTAGTATAATAACGTTCAAAGGTTGAAAAGTCTTATAAATTAATAATAATTTAATAATTAATTATTTAAAAAGTTGAGAAAATTCTCCCATTCATTTTACATGGGATTGATAACAGGTGATGAGGAAAAGGAACATAACAAACCGAATCGAATAAATTATCGAAAGCTTACGCCATCTTGTGACGTCATTACTAATCATCTCTATTGTCTTAGCACCCGACTGTACTATGACTCGGCACTACTCGAAAGTTCCGATTTTAAACGAAGTTAAGCTTTCCGTTTCTCCCGTGTTCATGACTTCTTGGTCGACCTCTAGGAGATTTGATTTTAATGTATAAATTATCTTAATTGTGATTTCAGAATAAAGAACAATGACAGAAGATGACCCTATAAAGGGTCAAAACGTCTCATGTAAGAGAAAAAATTGGTTTTTATTACACCTATGAAACATCCATTTAACATGATATATATGATATATTTAAAATTTTTCGTATTCTCACGTTTCGGGCTGAATATTGGCATATCACCGCTCACTACGGAGGAAAATTGTAGCACATGACAGTGGCGTATCCAGCGGCTAGGTCGAGGGGGGGGGGAACACATTCTATGTCAGTTTAGATTGAGGGGGGGGGGGAGGTATTCGGTTGTGGTAACAAGAAAAGGGAACTACTCAAAAAACTACTTATCAAAAAGCAGCTGCCCCCCTCCCCCAAAAAATAGTATAACTAATAAATAAAAAAAAAAATATGCGTGAGGCTCTCACACATTAGAAGTGAAACTTTAGTTCTAGAATCATTGCTCTCTTTCATTTTTGACGAATTTATTATTTCAGGATTAAGAAATGTTATGGGAAATTTAATTGAAAAAAAAAATATTGCTAAAGCAACCACATGTATTCCAATAAAAATAAATGTTTGTTTTGATTTGTTGGTCTTTAAATAGATATAATACAATTAATCTGTAAAAATGTTACACTTGGACGAGTCTTGAATCGCTAACTTCGTTACACGATTTCACTATATGAAAAAATTCACTCTACCGCCGCCAAAGAAGTTTCACTTCAAAAATATCTCCTAGCGCCAAGTAACAACAACTGTTTTAGAACGTATTCGTTAGAAAATGTTATGCTGATGCTTACTGCAGTACAATATCTTACTGCAAGTCATGGGCGTCGTCTGCAGTTAATTATTGGGAGGAATTATGGCGGGGAGTCTGGGGGCTCACCCCCGGAAAATTTTGAAAATATGACCTCTCAAAACAGCGTTT
Organism: Gerris lacustris; assembly: GCA_951217055.1. Taxonomy (NCBI): domain Eukaryota; kingdom Metazoa; phylum Arthropoda; class Insecta; order Hemiptera; family Gerridae; genus Gerris; species Gerris lacustris. The sequence goes on along the minus strand of OX578276.1, from coordinate 6,694,215 downwards.
TGAGCCCCCCCTACCCATGTGCTTAATAATTTCATTTCTACGCTCACTAGTGGCGGTTTGCCGTTGAGGACTCTCAAAATATTTAAAAAAAAAAATAAATAAATAAAAATAAATATATATTTTAAATGTTTGTCTCATCGATAATAGTTGGAAGGTAGAATCTTTTCCCGTCCTTCAATTCTCAATTCCAACCTTTTTTAAACTTGAAGCTCAAGTTTACGCGATAGTTGCCCTGCAACGATTGGGCGCATGATGTCGATCAATCTTACATGAGCATTTGTAAATGGAAAATTATTTTCAACTTTTATTAATTTCTACACAGTTGGAGTAATATAGTAATAATGCGTTGTCACTGAACGAATTGTTTAAATTTAAATTGTAACGGTACTAACAATTCCCACTCAAGATTTTTTTTTTTGGCTATCTTTAGCATTTAGCAGTGGAGAAGGGAGAAGGGTTCACACGGTTCACAAACTCTGTTCTGTTGGTATGACAAATGCCAAACCCGCATATCATTAATATAAATGAACCTAAATAGTGTACCTTCCTACTTCCTACAAACTCAAACGCACCGCGTCTTTCGTTTCCTTTGAATTTCAGTGAATTACAGAGCAACTCAAAATAATCACACTGAGTTGTTTCTCTAACTACTGGTTAACATTTTCTCTTTCTTTGTTCTTTCTTGCTGTGTTTTTATTGTGATATCGTGTAAGATGGGAGTGAGGAATTTAGAATCTTATTTGGAGAAGAATTCTTCAGCCTGTTATCCTGTCAACATACGAGATATCATACACAAACATAGGTAAAATGCATTCATTTTTGTTATTTATTCTATTCAAGCACACTACTGATCCTGATCGCGTTAAAATGTTAAAAATAAACAGTAAGTTAATAGCATTCCAATCTATTGATCCAATTTATGAATATGTACTTTTTAATTTCATTGTTATGAAAACAAAAACTGGTTAACTGGTCTTAACTTAATCCTATCTTGTCTGTGGCTCTACGGAACGGTTTTATAATACGGTTTGTCAAGCGCACTACTCACTATTTTATTAAATTCTGACCACTATTATGACAAAGGGACGTAATCACTCTTGTGTACCTGTGTAAGTTATTATATTCATTTGTTAATAAACATTTAAGACGAAAGTGCAAAATCTCTTTAATATTTTTAAATTGTCAAAACTATTGACCTGATTAAAAATATAAAGCTAGCTAAAGTTTAGCTGCCAAATGTTGCAGGCTTTATTTTTTTTTTGTTAAATATTGAGTATTAGTGGATAAATTAAGCATTTTCTGGTTCTCTTTGTCACGTATTGAGTACAGTTTATGACTTATGACACTTACATTGGCAAACCTAGGAGGTTATCCTAAGTGCCACACGGGCTAATATTGTACGTACCATCGAAATTTCTTAGAGTTGGATCTCTACCTGGTTTATATTTCGGGGGGAAGGGGGGCTTCAAGGGTACACATAATTAAGGTTTTTATCACCTAACATCTAAGTGGTGGCACGTACAATCAGAATTTACGGCCACGTGATTCCCAGTGACTTTTTTGTGTGTTTAGTTGGCACAACCATCTAGAAACAAAACTCTAACCGCTCATTAGCTTCCCACCCCATTCTTTCAATTTTCATAATGTAAATACTGTAGACATGATAGTCTATTGCTTCCCCACCCCAGTCATTACTTTACTAGTGGCTCCATCACTGAACCGAGTGTAATGCAATAAATATTACAGTTAATAGTTAATCATGATGAGTTGATATTTAAAGAATATGTTTCTAATAGAGAGCCGTTGTAGTGGGGGAGAAGGGTTTTTCTGCTATTCCTTAACTCGCCTACACGTTCCAGCCATTCCATTTCAACTCATATAATGTATCACTTTGTTACACAAAAGCTTCTGCATGCATCGAGTTGAAAATTTACATGAATGTTTCAATTGTGTCCTGTACAAGATGAATATGAAGTTTTATTAGAAATCGTTACGTTAGAATGTAAGATATCAGTAAAAACGTTGTTTTCTCTATTTTAAACGTTTATTTATTATTTTTTATTGTTTATTGTTTATTTATTTATTATTTGTGCTTTAATAGTTTTAACGATCTTTATTGAATCATAGTGGTGTCGCTGTTGGTTTTACTATAAAATTTAATTAGAAAAAAAAAAAAAAAAAATGTCCGTCTCGTCGAATAGGTGATGATAAAATCTTTTTTCATCCTGAAATTCCAATTTTACATTTGAAGCTGATGTTTAGGTTAGCGTTGCGTGCGAACTCTTTAAACGGATAAAGTTGTCTAACGAACTTGAGCACTAGTAAAAGGAACATTTATACCAAATTTCAACTAAATCGGTTGACTTTTAGGTACTCAAGTTATCGTTGGACACGTAAACATTACTGACACACAGATAGCAGGCATAGTTTGTTGAATGTAAGAAGCTCACTTCAATAAATTATTTGAATTTAAATCAAATTATAATTATTATTAACTACGGGAAACAGACAGAGAAAGAAAATAAACTCCAGCGCCGGGATTTGAACCACGGGCCTCTATATAGAGTCACTCATATTATAGGCCTCTATATCGGTCTAGTTCTATGTCATTAATGTTGACTTCTCAGATTTGTGGAAAATTGAAACCTTAAATTCGGGACAAGGTATCATTAACATCAGAGAAAATCATTCTCCTGCTTAGCTTAGTTGGTAGAGCGCTATACTGGAAATATAGAGGCCCGTGGTTCAAATCCCTGGAGTGTATTTTTCTCTGTCTGTTTCCCGTAGTTAATAATAATTATAATTTGATTTAAATTAAAATGTAATCTTTCCGTAGTATGAATACTACCAAAATCGTAAAATAATAAATTATTTGACCGCAGAGATAATACATATTTTTAACTATATGATCTGTTGAGTTACTTGATATGACCCTCCCCCTTCTCCTACCCTCCCCTCCCCTCAACTTTGTGATAGCGTTGACTTCTCTGTTCTCATTCATGTTCTCTTCTTACACTTGTACTACTTTACTTTTCTTTCTTCTTTACTTGTAATCATCGTCAATTGTATTCTGCTACTTTTTTTGCGTTAATTCTGAAGTCTTGTGACTGAGTCTATTTTTTTTTTTTTTTTTTTTTTGTTCATAAATCTCATTTACAAATTTAACTAGGATTATAGTTGACATCCATGTTTGTTTTTCTAGGATGGAGACAGGATTAGATCCGGTGATTGTGATGGACGCACTGAACATCATAAGAACCCTGTACAGTGGGCTGCACTGGCTGACTGGAGGTCAGTTCAAGGAATGTTTGGATCAGATAGACAGGTTCATAGAGAGCTTTACTAGTCTTGGCTGCCATCTTGTTGTGTTCTTTGACGGACCCATCGAAGACAAAAAGTTAGCGACCTGGAAGGAAAGAAAGTTGGAAACTGCTTCCAGATTATCGGAACTTTTTCTTGCTCTCGACCAGGGGAAGAGCACTCAGCACTTGGAAGGGGAGTATAAACGAGGTTATGTCTTACCCAATGGATTACGAATGCTCTTTATTTACGCCCTCTCTCGTAATAAAAACTGTACTGTAAGTCTATTACTTATATATTTATTGTATAAAGGGTAATTAAAAAAAAAATATATATTTTTCAAAATGCAATAACTCAGTTCAAATTAATCCAAAATTCAAACTTTTCACAATTAAATGGTGAAAAATCACATGGAGGATATGTCCACCCCCGGATTAGTGGCAGTGAGTAACACAAATATTGAAATTAGCAATTACTCTCTCAGATTTCCCCGCCGATTACCTGTTGAATTTCTCTCTGAAGATTTTTTTTTTGTCAACACTGACTTTTTTAACTATTCAAATGTTAATGATATAGATCTTTACAGTTTGCGGGTTATGAGTTGTGACTATTGAAAGAGCTGGAAAATCCGAAAAATTAGGGTGGGGAGCCAATGAGAGGTGAGGATTTTGAATTCTAGAAGGTCGGGCCAACTAGGCAAACAAAAATGTCACCGGCCCCACCCCTCCTACAGGCCTAGTGGCTTTATTTTTTTTTCCTCGTTAGGTTGGCCAATCTGAGTGTCAAATGTCACAACTCTTAACACCCATACTACAACTACGCACATGCTTATACTAATAAAATACTCCAGGTCAATCTATACTGGTTTAGTAATAGAATACAGTAAAGATTATCATCACAAAAAAAGAACCTGTCCAAATGTGGAATACGTTAATTTCTACAGACAGACGTTAATGATACCAATGATTATCGGTATTATTATGGGTCGTGGAGTGGCAACTCTTCCTTCTTTGTGGTAAAATGTGCTCTGAAAGTGTACTCGAGCCACAGCCATAAACTGCTGGCAGTTGTTATTCTACAGCGGTTATTCTGGCAGAGAGTATTATTCTATAGCAGTGATAAATAGCAATAACATATGGTTATATAGGTATAGGTGTGTTACTATCAATATATTTTAACACTGGGCTCTCTGCTATAATTTTTTCAATATTGGAAATGCTTGTTACTGATCATTCTACCAATATTCTCAGTGGGGTAGCAAAATCAATCAATTTGCGTACTTGTTCTTAACAGTACCTTCACAACAGCTGACCATACAGATTTATACAGGTTCTTCCCAACCTACGACCAAGTTTTGTTCGAACTAAAAGGTTACATGAAACACCATTACCACAGCTCCAGTTATTTTAGTTCCTCAAAAATTATAAAGAAAAATCCAAATTATATTGATCACATTAGCATGTGGTATTTATGTTTATCATTTATCATGTTGGTCGATTTTCAGGTGATAATAGCTATTAGAGAGTGCGATGAAGAGGTAAGCCAGTACGCTGTGAATAACAAATGTCTGGCTATATTGGCTCAGGACACTGACTATGTGATCTACAGAGCAGTTCCTTATTACTTGTCTATTAGAAATCTTGACTTAGTAAACATGACAACGTGCTGCTACAGCGGGGATATGTTGGCCAAAGAGTTGAGATTTCCAGTTGAACGACTGCCTCTATTTGCTTCTCTCCTTGGCAATGATATCGTCCCTTACAATTTACTTAAGGTCAGTTGACTACTTCTTATTATTAGGGCTTGGTGTGCATGACTTTTACTGTTATAAAATATAAATTTTTTAAAAAAAATTGATTGTGTATGAAAAATTTGAATAAAGCACAACTGTACACAAATTTTGAGACTGCTGGTGTCGAGGAGATTTTTCTAGCTTTGCCTTCCTGTTAAGGTAAATAATCAAAACTGATTCGAAGAGAGGTAAGGTATGTTCCACATTAATACTCCTCCCTTCCATAACTGTACAAGTCTTAAAATGTTTAAACATAATGTGCCCTCAGGCTTAAGCCAGACATCTTTAAACTTTCAATCTAATAAAACGAATTCTTCTAAGGTTTAATACAGAATGATATATTTAGAAATGTATATAATCTTGTCACTTCATAAAGTGATATCCCTCCCCTTATACCAACTGATTGTGCACTCTGAAGACGAGGTGCACACCTGAATTGGAAGATGCGGTGAAAGGTCAAAAAACTTAAAGCAATTGCACTTAAGCCTCTGTGAACATGGTGGCCCTACTTTGGATAGTCTCATGTGGTAGATTTGTGTGACAGTGGCATGGTAGCCTGTACAAATGGTTGTAGCTAACTAACTAGAGCTGGTTCAATCATGCCGGCCTGGAGTACGCTGCTTGGGGGGTCATGATATCAAGTAACCAATAGTGACGGTAGCAGTTGTAGGGCCTGAGCAAATTGGTGACTTTTGTCAGTCATTTTAGGAAATATTATACGGATCCTTATAATGAAATCTATTAGTTTTCCTGGATTTTATTAATGGATTTATCTACTTACATTGTTCTAGCATTAGTATTATTCTTCATAAGTTGTGTTCAAAGAGAGTATTTTTGTTGGCAGGACTTCCACCGCTATTTGAGGAGAACATGGAACGAGTGGAATGCAGTCAAACTTGTAGGGAGGTATGTCAGCAGCCTGAACAATGTGGACTTGTCTTTAATCGCTCACAAAGTGTTTGGACAACGCTCCAAGTCTCAACTCCTTCAGGAAAGCATTTCAAGTTACGACCTCTCCAAACCAACAATAAGTATGGGCTATGCTTTTTTTTAATCTGTTTTTTTTACGGATTTGCTATTTACTTACTTAGTTGAGTTCTCTTTTCCTGTGGTAAGCAGAGGATGACCTGAATATTTGCCATGCCTTGCTGGCAAGGATCATATATAAAGGGGATGGAATGTTAAAAAGGGATTTAGGGCAAAAAAGTGACCACATGGAGGTAAGAGAAATGGGAGAGAAAAATCATACTGCGCATGCTCCACGACCTTTGAACTGGGACAAATTACCTTCTTTAACAGGTTATAAACAAATTCTTAGTAAGCTATAACCAAGAGGAAGGTAATTTGTCCCATTGGAGCTCATATTTTACATATCTTCATGGGGTCACTTTTTTGCCACAACCCTCCATCCCCTTTATATAGGATCCTTGCTTGCTGGCCATAGAAAGTGATTAGACGTTAGGGAGCACAAAAAAAAGTCGCCGAAGAAAGCCGAAGCAAAGGCAGTCCGATCGGGTCTAGCCCCGCCCACCTAAAATATTTTAGATAAAAATGCTATAAGAACCCCCTCTAAGAAGTCAATCTTTTTTTTTTTTTACAAGAAAGTATAATATAGAACTGATTAGGAGAAAGGTTCTTCTTTGGTGTGACACCACGTATTCTAAGAATTCCCAGCAGTTTAAAATATAAACATAACATATAACATTATTATTAGATATTAATAAAAACCCTTTTCTTTTAATATTCTTAATAAATATTATAATATCATAACATGATCCACCGGTGGTCATATTAACCATTTCTTACTAATCGATTTAAATTAAAAAAAATATTATGTTAATATATTTACGTAGAATATTATAAAATCAATTACATAGTCTGAGTATTATTTTAATTTAAGAAGGTTGGTTTGATTTTTGCAACATAACTATTTTTTTTAATTAAATATTTCAATAATAAATAATATGCTAAATATGTAAGATATTCAGTTTATTATTTATCATATTAATAAACATTATATTAATAATTGGCAGTATGAAATATGTATTAATAATAATGTAATGCATAAAATGGAATATGCATTAAAATATCTAATAAAAGCGACCTAATTATTATCAATTTTGTAAAAGATTAATTATTTTATTTCGGTTTATAATAATTAAAGAGGATTAGTAGTTCCACGTAATTAGCATTCTTTTAATCTATGATCTCGTTAAACATTATATGTATAAGTAAAGGGAAGAGTTAAGAAAGAGTGCGTGTTTAAAGTTCTAGAGGAGTAAGCGTAAGGGGGTTGAGGTAGGCTGTGGAGCGTACCCGATGATTCCCGAAGTACTTCCGAGTGACTGTCTTCGGCGACTTTTTTTTGTGCTCCCTAACGTCTAGTATAGAAAGTGTTCTATAGAAGGGCATGTTAGAGACATTTCTCTTTCCTTCTAGGTATGATGCTTATGGTTATCCATCCATGTTGTCCTTCTTCTTCCCCTGGGCAGTCTATCGTTGTTCATTCTTAGAGCTGGCCAAACCACGTATTCCACCTCTGTCTAAATCAGTTATAGCTTCAATCCAAGTCGTATGGTGGAATACCTGCCTGCCCTGAAACTTTCTTATGGTAGACACTTGTTGGCAATAAAATTTGTCCGCTATTGGGAAGCACATAATTAGTAAATGGAAAACTAAATATGATAGAAATAAAAGCAATCTAATCCACTAAAAAGTACTTTACCCATTGAATGCTTTAGGATCCACTATGGTGCCTTGCTGTGCTAAGACTGCTCGGGGTGTGGCCCTAGTGGAGCTAAGCACACCCCTCTGGCACTCTGTTGCTCTTTTCCTTGTGTCTCAGTAGAACCCTCTTACAAGGGTCTGCCAGACCCGCTGGTATTTGCATTTAGGAGCATCCCAACTAAAAAATTGTTAAAAGATTAACTTTAAATCTTTTTATTTCACTGGTATTATTTAAAACTGCCGTAAAAGCACATTCCTGAATTGGAAGTCGCTTTGAATGGGTTTAAACAAATACACCTGAGTGTTAAAACAGTAGTGAATGAAACAAAGTGACAAAACAATGAGCAGAAATATATCGGTGGAAATTTGTATAGTGACTAAGTATAAATGTTTACATAAAGTATGAGTACAACTTATTTAACACCAGATAAGTACATCGTGATCATAACATCGTGATAAGTATAATATGATCATACTTGGCTGAAGTATAGATCAATGGTTCTTAACCTTTTGGTACCCACGGCCCCCTTAAAATATCCAAATATAAAATATATGTACCTAAATACCTTTCCAGGCCCCCCGGTTAAGAACCACTGGTATAGATGATGAAGTATAGATCATGTTGTATCTATAAAGATACAATATGTAAAGTGAATATGTTAATTTAAACATGTTTTCTATTGGAACATTTAATAAAACGAGTACTTATCTGGTGTTAAATATATTGTACTTATACATGATGAATACATCTATACTTCATCATTCATTTCATACTTGAGTAAGTATGAAAGTAACAAATTAAATATAAGAATAGATATGCGCCAATTTTATAAATATGTGTAATTTGAGTTTTTATAAAAAGTATACAAGGCACGATATTAATTATTTTTGTGTATCTGCAAAGTATTGTAGACTAGTCCACACCGTGCATTCATTGATTATGAAAAAAGAATATAAAAAAAAAAAAAAATACGTGTGGTGTCACGGGACACCCGGTAGGAACGAAGTTCCTCACATTTTTCATTAAATATAAATTATAAAATCACACTGCTGAGTACGTATACATTGCTAACTACTTATACATGGCGGAGTTAGAAAAGAGACAAAATTAAAAGTAACGAACTGTTTGTACCTAGCAGAGTTAAGGCAAAATTAAAAGAAAATCATTATTTGTATCATTAAAGCAAGCGTCTTACTATAAATATATATTGAATATAAGAAAAAAGTTGATCATGATGAGTTTATAGTTAAAGAGTATGTTTGTTAAAGGATGTTGGATTGAAATAGGACTGTTTTCTACCTACCCGGACTATTAATTTAAAATATAAAATATATCTCTTCCCTACTCTAAAAGCATAATTAGCGTAGTTAAGGCAAAATTAAAAGAAAAACTTTTTTTTTTAACATTGAAGCGAATGTCTCGCAATAAATATGTATTGAATATTGAGAAAAAAGTTAATAATGATGAGTTGATAGTTAAAGAGTATGGTTAGAGGTGCTACCCGCGTGCTACCCGGCACTCAATTTAAAATATTATAAAATATTTCTCTTACCTACTCTAAAGCTTCTGCTTGAATCCGGTTGAAATTTTACATGCCTGTTTCAATTGTACTTTAGACAATGTGTAAGAAGTTTTATTAAAATCGTTATACGTTAGAACGGAAGATATCGGTAAAAACGTTGTTTTCTTTATTTTAAACATTTGGGTCCACTTTAATAAATTTAGCGATCTCTATCACTTCATAACAGTGTCGGTGTTCGTTTTACTAAAAAAAATATTTAAAAAAAGTTGTTTGTCTCATTAAATAGATGAAGTTAGAATTTTTTCTTGGATTAAATACACAGTATTATAATAATATATTGAAATAAGCGTCAGCACAGATCAATTTTACTTTTAACAAGACCGTGATTATATTTTCGATATTTACAAAACCAAGTGACATTTTGACATATAACAAAAATAAACAAGTCAAGTAACAGGCTTCCGTAATAACATTTTTTCCCGTCTTTTTGATGCTTACGTTTACGCGAGCGTTGCGCGTGAACACTTGGGCGGATAACGTTTTCCAACGAACTCAGCCTGGGCATTGGTGAAATGAACATGTGTACCAAATTTCAACCAACTCGGTTATCTTTTACTCAAGTTATCGTCATCAGTAGATTTTTTGGCGGTGATTTTGTGACGGTAATTTTGGTCGTTTTTTGGATTCATTTTTTGGTTCACATGAATGATGCACAGAGTCATGTGTGAAGTAATAACAGGGATAACATCTAATTACCTACTTATTTCTGTTATGTCTATAACATAGAGAATTCAACATAATGCTTATATTGTCTTGACGCTAAGTTTAAATATATTGTTATCAGGTATTGAGAAGAGTATAACTGATAAGAACTGGCAGAGGATATTAGAACTAGCCAAAAAGAAGGGTACTGAAGGTTACTACAATTCTCAAATCTACGACATAGTAATGTTATCTAGGTACTACACCTGTGGCTCTCTTGAGACTTACAACCCTACGAGAGTGATCAAGCCTGTTGGAACAGTAAGATATAACCTCTATTAACCTAAAAACTCTGCTACAGTGGAAATGATATAAAAAAGTGGATGGAAAGTGTTTTGTATCTTGTTGCGTAATTTTTTGTTTGCTATTCTTTACAATTCTTTTTTAATATTTAGTTTTTGTGAAACATGGACTTGGGCATTCTTACTTTGTTACCCACCTTTTTATTTTGGAATTATAAGACGAATTTGGTGGACAATTTTGTGACTTATAATCAGAACATATCAAAACTGAAAGATGAAAAGTGTGATATTCCTTTTCTTATAAAAACACTTATTGGTCCAAAAGTATAAAAGCTAGAACAAAATGTTTGGTATCGTTGTAAAGCTGACAAATTTTCCAATAATAATAGTGTAATTTTAATTGTCATGCCCTCAAATTACATGACAAATAATGTATACAAATTTTATATTTAAGAAAAAAAAATTAAAAAATCAATTGCTTTGCGGTTCTATAACTTTGTAAAGAACCGAGCTTAAACTTTTCGGACTTCAGGAAAAACTTCCTTATTTACTAACGTTTCGATCGATATTAATATTATTACCCATTCATTGGGCAGAATTTTTTTAAACTTTGCTGAAAGTAAAAAAGAAACGTGTTTATTGTTGCAATTCTTGACTTACAGGTGAGTAAATAATTAAAAACAAGCAAGGTTGGTTTAGTATACTCATCTTTGTGTCAATAATAGCTACAATAAACATGTTTCTTTTTCACTTTCAACCAAGTTTACTAAAAATTCCGCCTTATGAATGGGTAATAATGTTAATACTGGTCGAATCGTTAGTCAACAAGGAAGTTTTTCCTGAAGTCCGAAAAGTTTGAGCTCGGTTCTTTATCAAGATATGGGACCTCAAAAAAAAATATTTTTAAAATTTGTATACAATTTTTGTCATATAATTTGAAGGCATGATAATTAAAATTACACTTTTCTTGTAGGAAATTTTGTCAGCTTTACAACGGTGCCAAACCTTTTATTCTAGCTTTTATACTTTTAGTGCAATAAGCATTTTTATGAGCAAAGGTATGTAATCTTAAAAAAATCATGAAATTTGATTTTGTGGGAGAACGGTTAAGATTTGACCCATGGCTTATATAGTGTTTTTTGTAGCCCCTGAGGCAGAATAACCTACTTCATTGTTTCACATATAACGCCAGTCACCCTGTATATGTGAACATTGTGGTGCGCAAGATTTCAGGTTGAAGATGCGACTAAAAATCACATTAATATGTGTACCCAGAGTTTTCAGTTGAAGGAAAAAGGAAAGGGATGACGCCTATGATACAGATTTAACCTACAGTGCTGCCGCTGCTATAGTTTGTGCACTTGAAAAATCACAATAGCTTTATTTTTCTCACACCAAACAACAATCAATTTATAAATTCTCTTTGTTTATAACCTTTTCGGTTGTCTGCTGCCTTCAACTGGGCCCATTTTGAAATAAGATTATTTCAAGCCACCATGACTACATGGAGTCCAGCACCTTACTAACACTCCCACACACAATCCAGCACCCTAGTCACACTCCAGCTATAGTCAAGATTATTTCAAGCCACCATGACTACATGGAGTCCAGCACCTTACTAACACTCCCACACACAATCCAGCACCCTAGTCACACTCCAGCTATAGTCAAGATTATTTCAAGCCACCATGACTACATGGAGTCCAGCACCTTACTAACATTCCCACACACAATCCAGCACCCTAGTCACACTCCAGCTGTAGTCCTAAATTGGATCATCAGAAAAAAAATCAGTCCGAGACAACTCAGACAAACTTTCTCATATACGAGTTTATAATTACAGTGAAAATCGTTTAAGACAAAACTGAGAGGACCAACATATTTTTTCGTGTTAAAAGAATTTCGTTTTAAAGGTTCCATAATAAAAAAAAAAAAACAAAAAAAAAAAAACACCAATACCTTTGATGTTAAATTGTTTAATAAGATGCATACAATTTACATTCATACATTGTATATTTATTTTTTAATAAATAACACAATAAACCAAATAAAAAAATGAAAAAAAAACTTTAATTTTTTGAAAAATAATCTGATATTTTTTTTTTTTGCATTGTCTTTTTTAGCATCAAATTGCAAAAAAGGTAGAGTAGGTGTTATTCACAGAGATAAAGAGCCCCCTCCTGTGTCACAGGAGGGGGTTGTTTAGAAAACATTATCATCTCGTCTCACCCCTTCGGTGTCAGTATTTCTAAGCCGAGATAAAAGATTCTCGTCTGGGTGTCTCATTTTTATTTCCGATCCCTCTTCATTATCGCCGGTTTATATGAGGTGTTATAGGCCAAGGAGTTAAAACGCTTCTTCCTTGCCCGCGGGTAGAGGAGGGATAAAAATAAAAATAATAATAAGGTGTTAAATAAGGCTTAAATATGTATTTTTTTTTCGTTACGAGAAGCGAATTCTTTTCGTCCTAAGCGATTTTTATTTCGTGTTAAAAGAAGCAAAATGTATGAAAATTCCTAGTATTTTGTCGGGACCGCAATATTTTTTCGTGTTAACCGATTTTTCATTTTAAGCATTTTCGTCTTAAACGAATTTCACTGTACTTAGCTCAGTGTTTCCATTTATTAGTTTTCAAATGTACATTTAAATGTTATTAAACATTTCATCAAAATGTATCATAAAAATAACTTCTCCTGGACAGGGAATCGAACCCGGGCTCTCTCCGTCCGCGTTTTAAGCTAATTTCTCAGGAACTAGATTTTTCCCTGGAAAACAGCTTATATCGTTGGATTCCTATACAAATGGACTACATTTTAGAATTTTTTAATCAAAATCGTCGGAACCGTTTTCGAGAAATAATTTTTATCATGTTTTTGGGGGGTAGCACCCCCAATTTAGAGCTAAAATTCATTTCTCGATTTCGCTTCGGGGTATGATTTTTCTGAACATGTATGGCAAGTTTCGTCAAAATCGGCCATGTAGTTTAGGCTCCAGGCGTCTGCACAGACGACAGACCGACATTTTTTAGAAACCACCTTTTTGGACTCAGGGGACCTCAAAATCTATCAAAATCTCAAAATCGAATTTTAGCGCCATCACAATACTTTCTCTTTATAATAATATGAGAAAGTAAAAAGAGGACTGTGCATTGGACCGTGAATGACTGATAAGTTATTTTGGTTATTGTGTAATTTTGAAATAAGCGATGATTTTAGCTTGAGAATGATCAAAGGAGGGATTGAATTATTGCAAATGTGAGGCATTTGATTTTTCGTTAAAAGACTAATCAAGAGTAACAATTATTTTTGTTGATCTGGGGTTAATAGAATTTTTTATTTGTTGTTATTTAGTTATTGAAGGAGTTACGCCGTGCTATCTATGGGATCCTACTAAAGGAGAAGCCGCTAGATGAAGGCAGTGAGGGTCACTATGTGAATGAACTGGTCTTTATAGGTTATGACAGTATGGAAGACTTTGATCAAGTTAAACCCAAATATCTTGAGCAGGGTAAGAAAATAATTCATTGTTGAGAGCATTTAGTGAACTTGACAATCTAATATTCTGTAAGTTACAGTCTGAGTTTTAGAAATGAACATTTATCATATCAGAGGTTTCGCTCAGGAAGCCTCAGCGTCACCAATAATCAAAAACATTGCAAAGAAAGCTGCAAGGCAATGTTTAGTAGACTTAGTCACAATCATTCAACAACAGATGGCAACATGATAATCTCATCAATACTGCCCTCTCGTAACATGTCCAAAACACATTATTTGAAAGGAGAAACTTTTGTGTGATTTGTCAAGTGGCAAAGATAAAGATAAAAAGAATGGATGAAGGGAGGCTACCTAAAACTACTGCATGGAAAAGTCTAAGAACCATCAAGATGAGGAATGGTTCAGTATTTGGGAGAAGACAGCAATACCAAATTAGATAATTATCTCCACAAATCTAGTCTCTACATAGTCAGACTTAATCATTTATAATGTTAAAATAAAATTAATTATTATTATGTGTGTGTTACAGTGGAGCATCCTGGACTGATAGCACTGTGGACGTGTGGGGATGAGATGCAGGAGACAAGGTGGAAGATGTTAGCAGAGGTTTTCACTACTGAAGCTGACAAGTTGAAGCAACTGCCTCCTTACTTCCTTGTACCTGCTCTAGCTACTCGCTACTTTAAGGTAACAAATCTCTACATTCCCTGGAATTCCTATAGTTAACTCTTTAGTTAAAACCTATAAGGCATTGGTTTGAAAATAGTTCAATCAATTTGATGTTAGTTTGCCACTTAATAGATGACGACTTTGATTTGGAGTAGTGTATGAATAACTAACCTATCAAGAGACAAACTATCATCAACTTGATTTTCGGTTTTCTAACTAATTTTGTACTCAGGATCATGAAAATCACACCATAATTTTGTCCACCATCATGGGCGGGACATGGCCGCTCTGGATCGGGTTTTTTTTTCAAATGCCTATGGCCAAGCTATGTCCTGCAGACAAATTCAGCCGACCACATATTCTTAAAAGGCACTAAAATATCAACCAAAATTCTACCTTGACCTTGAGTCAGACTCTTTTTTGCCCGCTATCTCCTGGACTGTAATAATCAATTAATAGGTACTAAAATAAAAAATTTTTGTAGGAAAGAATTTGATAAATTCTAAATTAAATTTCCAAAATATATTTATCATGGATTTCACAATTGTCAGTATTTATCAAATGCAATATTGATTGATGACAGATGCAGTATGAGGAGTTGAAGGAGTGGGAAGTGGACGCTCTGATCTCTTGCAATGTTTGTGTAAGACACTACGAATCAGAGAAATTAGCTGATCTACCAGCGGATCCTCTAAACTACAGACAGATCTGGATCTACTCAGCCATAACTAGGATGTACATCACAGTCTCACAACTTCTCTTCTACATTGGAGAACCTATTCCCTTCCAATATGTAAGTTGTTTTAACTTCTCATTTCAACCTGTTACGTCAGCTTATTACAGCTCGGAGCCACTTTAGAAGTAATGGAAGTAAATGTTATTGAGGGCCGTCTTGACATCATAACTACAAGAACACTTTTACTGTGGCAACTTCAAAGTAGAATTTGAGAGGATCAATGAGAAAAAGTTGTTAAAGATACCATAAGAAGACACTGTTATACTTAATACTTTATATTTAAGCAAAGATTTTTTAACACACATCACTTATAGTCCAGGAGATAGCGTGCAAAAAAGTGTCTGACTAATATCAAGCTAGAATTTTGTATACAAGTTAATCTTTTAGCACCTTTTAAGAATATGTGGTCGGCTAAGTCCATCTGCGAGACATAGCTTGGCAATAGGCATTTGAAAAAAACTAAATGGTGGAGAGCGGCCATGTCCCGCTAATTATGGTGGACAGTATAATTTTCATGATCCTGAGTTCAGAATTAGTTACTAGACCAAAAATCAAGTCGATGTTATTTTCACACTCTTGATATGTTATTTATTCAAATATTACTAAAAATCAACGTGGTCATCTGTCAAGGGACAAACTAACATCAACTTGATTTTCAGTCTACTAACTAATTCTGTACTCAGGATCATGAAAATCACATTGTCCACCATAATTGGTGAGACATGGCCGCTCTCCATTGGTTTGTTTTTTTCAAACGCCTATTGCCAAGCTAAGTCCCGCAGACGAACTTACCCGATCACATATTCTTAAAAGGCGCTAAAAGATTGACTTGTATACAAAATTCTAGCTTGATGTTAGTGATACACTTTTTTGCCCTCTATCTCCTATTATAAAAATATTAATAATAAATAATCTGACATTTAACAGATATTTCATTTGTTTTTCCAACAAAGGTCACCTGGGGACTATTAGGAAAGTGACAGAAAAGGTGATACAGGCTCGAGAATTGTTTTAGGTGAAGATTAGCTAACTGGCAGTAAAAATTGAAATAATTGTTTGTGTACATTGACGATGATATTTCTATTATGGTATGACAATACAAAGAAGAATCTTGCGCATCTCTCATGTGAGATAGGAGCAGGGTTATGTGCTGGGAGAGAAGGGCTCCAGTAGCATGGTCGTAACAGATAGATTGGTACAACAGGGGTGGCTGGTTCACTCAAATACAGAAGCTCTTGATGGAAGTTTACTTTAAAAAAGAAGAAAAAATACAGTTTGACCCCGTTAATCTGGACATGTGGTAATTGGGAACCCTCTGTAATCCGGACGTTCCTCCATCGAAACAATATCTTACAATTATTCTCACTGACCCTGTGCACAATAACAACTTGGAAAATGCACTGAAAAATGTAAATGTTAAAAATGTGTTCAGTATAGCTAACTGTTGAAAACTGATAAGATTGCACATATGTACACAAACATATGTACACAAACATATGTAATTACCAGAGACGGGACGTTTATGACTTTTATTTTTCCATTTCATGACCTTTATTCTATGACTTTTATGACTTTTATTATCCTGTTTTATGACGTTTATTTTAGAAAATCGGTTGTTTTATGACCTTTTAGCCAAAAGTATGACGTTTATTTTCTGTGAAAATTTAGCCATTATGTGAAGCATTTCTTTATTTTGGAGGGAAACAGTTCAAAAGAGATTTCAATATTTCATAGTTACAAAATTATATTTACAATATATGTAATAAATGATAATAATTAGCAGAATGCTTCAACATTGAAAAAAAGTAATCATGTGTTGTTCTATATTCTCCAGCGTCAAATTGGTTCTTTTGTCCATCAGTAGAATTTTAAACTTGGAAAAAGACCTTTCGACGTCGGCAGATGAGGTGGGAGCAAATTTCATGCATGACACGTCATTTGCTTTTGCTTTAGCTTTTGCACGCCCTTCAACCGGGCAGCTATGGCCTGGGCGTGTTCCCACCCAGGATTCCTTGAGAGAACAGCAGTGAAATTTCCTTTCACCTTTTCCTCCACTCTTCCAACCCAATCGGTACCGCAAAGGGTCTTGATTTTTTCGACGCCGTTTGGAAATAGCATATCCTGTTTTTGCAGACCTTCTATTATGTCAGGAAATGTCCCAAAGTTGTCGTTGATGTAGTTCAGATGGGTTTCCAGTCCTGGAGCCTTTAGGGCTTCTTTTGCATTGCGAATTGACGGCGCCTCTCCAGCATTCAATGAAGCTAAGACCTTGAAGACTCCAGATACAAAGTAGGTGTAGAACTTAACTGTTTATCACATGGCTTACAGAAGAATGTTTCACCTTCCAAAGAAAAGTCCACCTCCTCTGACACCCACTTACGCTTAAGCGTTAATTTGTTTGCAGGAGTTTTCGGCATTCTGACACGAGTAGAATCTATTAAGAAACTAGTTACACTAGTAAAATTAATCAAGAAACAAGTAACACGAGTTTCTTATTCGTGTTACTTGTCATCAAAGAGCAATTAAACATTCTACTCCCTTACCATGAATATATACAAAATTTTAATTATGGAACAGCCAATCAGGAGACTGCCTAATCCATTGCGTTTACTATTGGCTGACTGGAAAATCTATCTTGAACTGCCTGGATTCTAATTGGAGGAATAGTTCCAAGAAGGAGCCGATCAGGAGCCCTATTTTGGAATTAGGGATGACTGTCGGTGCCTCCCTGGTTGTAGGTATGCATAAGCGCATTAGTTAAGTCCGAAAGTGGTCAGGGAATTAAGAGCCCAGGCCTATCACTAAGCTGGTGTAAGGGTTTTTTGTTCGAACTGCACTTTTACCTGGAACCGGACCACAAATGTTCAATTTAAACATTTTCTTTAACAAATAAACCTTTTTGCTAAACATTTGGCAAAAAAGGCCATTTTATGACGTTTATTCCAAGAAACCCCTATTTTATGACGTTTATGCGTAAAATGGCTATTTTATGACAAAATCATATGACTATGACGTTTATGACTTTATCCCGTCTCTGGTAATTACATATTGTTTAGGCCAGTCATTGTTTTATTTTTATTTTGTAAAGGTCAGTTTTATTTCTTTCTTTAATTAAGATACATTTTAATACAGATAAAGCTTTTCTTTTAGTTCAGTCTCAAAGTCCAGTAAACATTAACTCTTTCTCTCTCTCACTCTCTAGCTTCCTTATCTTCAGCTCAACTTGCATAAAACCATGTGACTCAGTGTTCATCCAGACAGTGCTTTGAAACCATCAGTTCATTCATTCACCTAATGCTTCACTTCTGGACATTATAGAACATTCAATTCATTTGTATTCATAATTCATTCAACTTCATAATATTCATTTTCATTTAAATAGTTAACTCTTCCAGTATAATTGTTCACCACTACAGTTCTCACCATTCAGTTATTCAGTTCATCTTGTGCCAGCTAACCATATAGAGGGATTCTACATTGGAGAGACCACACTTCCCATTTCAACACAATCAACGGACATTACCATAAATAAATTCAGGTTTATCTGTATTCATTTATAAGTCAATTAAATTTTCTTTTGAAAGCCAAATAATTTTGTTTAATTCTGATCAAGGCCCTATTCTTGGGGTCCATTAGTTGCAGACACATATTATGTTCATGCTGTACATTGAATATTAATGAAAATACAGTACTTATACATATAATTTTTAAAAAATGTTTTAAGTTATTGTTAACAAAAAAAACCTCACTAATCTGGAAATCCCACCAATCCGGACAACCCTGAGCCTGAATTCTTCTGGATTACCGGGGCTTTATTGTATTGTATAAAAAAGAGCTGACAGAGATGGCCCTGAAAAATTTCAAATCTATGTGGTAGAAATGACAGTCTAATTTGAGATACAGTTACATTTCTAATTAACATTCCTCTTGCAGATTTGAAAAACTTTTTTTCTTCTTATTTTCAAAAGAAAAAAATTTTTTTTTTACTAGATTATTTATTTCTATTATTACTTTGTAAGTTCATGACAATTTAAAATTTTGTTTTAATATTTTATTACTTTAGTTAAATAATCTAATGGGTATTTATACTGTTTGACTTACAGGTTGTGCCTCATCAGTACACAGATGGGAAGTTGTTCCATGAAAAGTACAGACAGGCCAGTCAGAGTTGTACCCAGGAAAAACTTGTTGAACACCAGGTCTGTCTCATTTCACTTTATATTTGTTTTGTTTTTTTATGGGTGCCGAACAGCTCAGGTCATATTTGTTGTTGATCAATTCAACGATGGGTAATGGAATACATATGTGGTGCACCTAGTGGTTGCATCTTGTACTGTTGTGAGTCTTATTAAAGTCTCGTGAGTAAGCTGGTAATAATTATTGTGTTATTTCTGTAATTGTTTTTACCTCCAGCGGGGAGAAAAAATGAACTTTCCTCCCTAGTTTACAGGGAGGGAAGTTACACATTGCACCCGGTCGGGTTAAACAGGGAGTAATGAAAAATAAGGGAATCATGAACTCTCATGATTCCCTCCAGTGTTGCCCTAGATAAAGCACAAGTAAATAAGGTTGGTGCTAATACACATTTCATTTACTAACTTTTGTTTAATGTCCAAATCTATATTGTCCAAATCTATATTGTCATCTTCACGCATGTCATGTAACCTCCACAACGGTTGCCATAGTGATTCATCAGTAAAAGAAACAAACAAGTTAAAAGTGGAAACATAATTTCTAAATGTAGATTAACTAATCCATATTTAAATACATCAGTTGTCAACACCATTCAATACACGACTCAGCTTCCAGCTGATTCTCCCATTTAATTTTAGCATTGAAATTCAAATAATTATTACCTATAATTTAATTTTAACGTGATTAAACTTATTTAGAAAATTGTTAATATTATATCTAACTATATTTTTTGAAAAAAATAAATATAAACCTATGTATGTTTTGTTGAATAACGTAATTTAAAATTAAAATCATTCCATATTTTTTTCTCCCTTCTGGAGGTAAAATCTTGTACGTACCTTGGGAGTAAAAATCACTTGCACCCTCGCAATAATTAACTCCCTCAGCTCAGGAGTGAACGTTCAGGGTGCAATCACTTACTTTCCTCCCTTGGTGCGTAAATAACTATTGTACTATTAAACTACATATTTTCTTTTTCTTACTCATTTTATATTCACCCTCATTTCAATTTTTTATTTTATCAATTATCAAGTACTTTTTGATATGGATAATTTTTTTTATTGCAGGTGGAAAACACAAAAATGTTTAATCAAATCAAAACTATTGTGATGGGATAACTTTTTCCATGATGTGTTTTTTCAAAGTAGAGCCGGAGAAACATTGATAATGAAAAGGAATGGCCTACAAATAGCACCCAGGTCAAGCAATGAAATTCCCTTTGCTTTATTTAACCCTAGAATACTAACCATTCGTAAAAATTACGTCGATCGCCATTTAAGAGTGAGCTTGGTTTTGTAAAACACAGACTCCTCACTCTTCACCAGTGCTTCGTCTATATTCTTTTTATGCCTACAACCTTGCTTTAGTTGCGCCCGAAAATTCTTAGTGTAATCTTTAGGCCGTTTTTACTTTGAGCTACAACCTATTGCTCTGTTTGAGACGTCCCCATTTGTGTAGAACATTCTAAAAAAAAAATTGTTCAAATTATTAACAAACATTTCTTTCAATAGTATATTGTATATAAAATAATAATACCAATTTTAAATATATTACTTAAATTAATAAATCTAACAATACTCGAATGTTGTTTTAAAATTCTTACATTTAGTTGACTCTCAAACTATATACTAGTTGATTTTATATTCTTCATATTATGTGATAATATTTTTATGGCATAATTCTATGCTATCATTAATAAATAAATAATAATAATTAAAAAAATTAAAATTAAAACTTAAGACAGTTAAAAAGTAATAACAAAACGTTCTAATAAAATCCTTGTAAAAATTATGAAGGTTAGTTTTAAGCGCCAACAAAGTATGGTTAGTATTCTAGGGTTAATTGGATAACAATTAATTACCATGTTTTACAAGATTTTGATAAGCATAATATTTGTAAATTAGAATATATGAGGAGCCTAATATCAAAGACAGACATTCGACATTTTTTCAGAATTTCAGTTATCGATTGTTTCTTATAGATTTTTGGCTGCTGCATCTGATTCTGGTATCCATTTGCATCAAAAACGACCACAAAAGGGGTAAAAATGCAATAATGTTTGTAGTTTTGTTTCAAATACGGACAAGTCAACACCCGTTTTGCTTCAAAAGTGGACATAACTGAAACAGCCAATCAGGAGGCTGCATTTTACTAACTCGTTCCTATGATGCACTGCGGGCTTTAGCATCTGAATGCCTACTCCTACCATTTTGTCATACATGTTTAGAAAAATGATTCCCCCGAGGAGAAATCAAGAAATCAATTTTAGCTCTAAATTTGGGGGCATACCCCCCCCCCCCCCTAAGAACTCTGAAAAACGTGAAACAAATTTATTTCTCCAATATTATTATTTTAACCTCTATTTTCAACGTCATTTTGCTTCAAAAATGGACAAAGACAAAACCTTATTTTTGTTTCAAAAGCGAACAACTCCACTTTTTAACTCCATTTAGCAGCCAAAGAAATTCACGTTTTCAGTACTTCTAACTAGTTTTGAGTCTATTAAGAATCTACAGAAAAAAAATCATTGCTCTAGCACGAATTTGAGCTACAGTTTTTCGGCTCTCCTGTAAAATTTTGAAATGTGCTCTTGTCCATCTTTGATACTAAGCTCCTCATATATGTAATAATAGAATATAAGAATATTAAATTTGTAGTAAAGAGTTGCATTGTTTGACCTGTTGTCTGAGATTCAAACTTCAACTACCTCTCGGTATATTTTATGCCTTATTTACATTTAGTTCTTATTTATTTATTAATTTTTTTTTGTACACTTTTTCTACTAATATTACTTTCTATTTTGTATTAAAAATTGTTAATA
Source organism: Gerris lacustris (assembly GCA_951217055.1). NCBI lineage: Eukaryota > Metazoa > Arthropoda > Insecta > Hemiptera > Gerridae > Gerris > Gerris lacustris. The sequence continues at coordinate 6,671,955 of OX578276.1, read as the reverse complement.
AATTCATTAACAATGTTACTTAATTTTTGTTAATTAGGAATAAGGCAGTGAAAGTTAAATCTGTGCTCATTTATCATTTCATAAATTAGGAAAAAAGATCATTTAATCCTCATATGTAAATATATATATATATTTTTTTATAACCTTTGTCAACTTTTTATATTATTGTATAGTAATTACATTCAAAATGTATCTTAATTTTGTTAATTGGGAATAATAAAACAAGTAAAAAAATTACCATTAATAATCATTTTGTCTTATTATCAAATATGAAAAAAGTTTGAAGAGAAAAATAGTTATTTACGCTCCAAGGGAGGAAACAAAGTCATTACACCCTGAGCGTTTTTGTTGTCTAAATCCCGAGGCGTAGCCGAGGGAGTTATTTAGTTACCCTAGAGAGGGAGTTATTTGGTTCCCTCGGCTGCGCCTCAGGAACCATGAAGTTTAATCATAGCGAGTTAATTATAGCGAGGGTACTATGAATTTTTGCTCCCGTGATATGTACAAGATTTTACTTCCAGCGGGGAGAAAAAGTGAACTTTCCTCCCCAGTTTACAGGGAGGGAAGTTACTCATTGCACCCGGTCGGGTTAAACAGGGAGTAATGAAAAATAAGGGAATCATGAACTCTCATGATTCCCTCCAGTGTTGCCCTAGATAAAGTACAAGTAAATAAGGTTGGTGCTGATACACATCATTTACTAACTTTTGTTTAATGTCAAAATATAAATAATGTCATCTTCACACATGTCATGTAACCTCCACAACGGTTGCCATAGTGATTCATCAGTAAAAGAAACACAAGTTAAAAGTGGAAACATAATTTCTAAATGTAGATTAACTAATCCATATTTAAATACATCAGTTGTCAACACCATTCAATACACTACTCAGCTTCCAGCTGATTCTCCCATTTAATTTTAGCATTGAAATTCAAATAATTATTATCTATAATTTAATTTTAACGTGATTAAACTTATTTAGAGAATTGTTAATATGATATCTAACTATATTTTTTTAAAAAATATATATAAACCTATGTATTTTTTGTTGAACGACGTAATTTAAAATTAAAATCTTTCCATATTTTTTTCTCCCTTCTGGAGGTAAAATCTTGTACGTACCTCAGGAGTAAAAATCACTTGCACCCTCGCGATAATTAACTTCCTCGGCTTCGCCTCAGGAACCAACTTCGTCGCGTTGAACTCAGGGTGCAATCACTTACTTTCCTCCCTTGGTGCGTAAATAACTATTTCCTCTGGAAGGGAGAAAAACAACACAAATAAAACCTGAGATTTTTATTTATCTACTGATTTAGGTATTAATAACTAAATTTACAAATTTGTATACCTTTAATTTTAATATAAACTTTTAAAAAAAAAAAAATTATTTGTTTATCTCTCTAAAATACGAGAAATCAGAAAACATAAATATAACCTGATTAGACTTAACCTACCTCATTTCTGTAAGTCTTGTTTAAACTCATTTATGATGTCATATAATATTTTAAAATGACGATAAAAATTAAAGTATCTCGGCAACCAAAAGTACGTTTTATTTAATCTCTAATATTTTTCTAAAAACAGCTGTTAACCTGTCGAGTCATTCATTTAAGAAAGAACTGCTTCGTGTTAAAAAAACAGGCAACACTGATTTTTTTTTAAGAATAGTAAGTTGGCTCTACTGTTACTTTCCACCATGATTTTTATTTTCCGCCATTAATGTTAACATACTATACATCTTAAACATACTGGCATAACTTCTAATTACAACATTATTAAGATGTATATTAGTTTATGAATTGAAACAAGCCAACGGACAGACAGACAGACAGAGCCGTTATATAAGGTTTCTTTTTTTACTTCGTACAGAAACTTAAAAAAATAAACGAAGTAAATCAGACAGTATGGTACGAAATAGGCCAAATAGTGCAGATTGATGTCAAAAGAGAAAATTTTACTAAAGAATGCAAATGTTTCCTTCAAATTCACAAAATTTTCCTAGGGCTCCCAGATTCCCCAAACTTTGTCTGAGAGCTGTAATAGCTTGACCACCCCTCAAAATCCAATGTCCCATTTTGGACTAAACTTTATATCATGGTCACCCTAAGAAAACATGTTTTTTTTGTTTTTCATAACTATTGATTAAATGACATAGTTTATAATAGATTTTAAGTGATATTGCATAATGGCTATTTACTGATTTGTTTCATCTACAATGATTAGGAGCACAAATTTTATTATAGTTACTATTTCAGTTTGCTATTTTTTATAAAAATACTTGTGAAATGTTCCTTAATATAAACTTGTTCTTTTTAAATCTAACCTCGTTTTCATCACCACATGGTGATCTAGTCAACATTTTCTCAGGTGCAAATAATATTTAATTTAATTAATAAAAATCAATTAGTCGAAAGATGAGAACACTTCTCATTTAACTTGATAATTTTGAATTTAAAATATCAAAATAAAAACATTTAATACAAAAAATTTCTTTTTATTTGTAGGCACATGGTGCACTCAAATTTTCTAAGTCTTCATTTGAAGTAAAAATTTTAGAAGAGCTGAGAGAAACGAAGTCTTCAACCAAAATGAAAGAGATCAAAAGCTGACCCAAGCGTAATGCCCTATAATTGTACTACTACTAACCAGTGGCGTATCCAGCGGCTGGGTCTGGAGGGGGCACATTCTAAGTCAGTTTAGGGGGGGGGGATTCGTAGTGGTAACAAGAAAAGGGAACTACTTATTCAAAAAGCAGATGCCCCCCCCCCCCCAAAAAAAATACAAAACCCAAAACAATCACCGTGCCCATGCAGCAATCACGTGTTTTAGAACGTGTTCGTTAGAAGATGTTATGCTGATGCTTACTGCAGTACAATTACAGTACTTACTGTAAGTCATGGGTGTCTTCTGCAGTTTATCATTGGGTGGGGGGAGGGACCTATGTCGGGGGGTCCTCCCCCGGAAAATTTTGAAAATATGACCTCTCAAAACAGCGCTTTTATGCATTTCTGAGGTGAAATTGAATATGAGGTGGCTGTAACAATATGTATAAAAAAAAAAAACGACGTATTTTTTTTTTTTTTTTTACTTTATTTTTATTTTTATTTTTTTACTTTATTGAGTGGGGGGGGGGGGGGGGGGGGCACGTGCCCCCCCCCCCTGGATACGCCACTGCTACTAACTCAACTTAAAAAAAAATATCAAAATTTCTCAAAAAATATCAAAAATTAAAAATTCATCTAACATGGCGGCTCGAGCATATCTCGTCGGCTGAAAAACGGATACGTCTCGGAAAGTGGAGTACACCAAGTCGAGGTCCACGAGCGTATAAAGTGAGGAGGGAGGATTCTTAGTAAAGAGCATCCCTTATCTCTAATTCCCAGAACCACCAACCTATTGGAAGTAATATACGATAGAAAAGAAAACTGATAATCAACTGGATTCCTATCACTTAATTAGGAAAATAGTTATTTACGTAACTAGGCAGCAAAATGGAATTTTACTGATGAGTGAACTGCCGAGGCAGATAATTTACCTATTTGACTGTCGAGGCGAAGCCGAGGCAGGCAATGAATAAACGAGGCAGAAATGTTTCCTTGCTGCCTTGTTGCATACAATATTTTATCTACTGGCAGAAAAATGAAGCTGCTAAAATATTATCTTTATTAATATAACATAGTTAATAACTGTGTTATAAATGTGTCATATTAATAAAGATAATAGCATATGTATTAACTAAAATTAATGTTCAAATAAGAAATTTGCGAGTAATAACCAATAAGTGATAAGCAAACTCAATCTATAACAAAATACAAAACACACGTTTATAACACACATAACTTCTAAATGAATAATGCACGCAATATAAAATATTTATTTATATTTTTACTAACAAATTACTAAAAGTATTAATGATATCTTCTATTGCTTAAAAGAAAAGAAGTAACCAGGGCCGTAACTACAATCTTGTTGGGGGCCCTGGGCAAAGATTTTTTTGGGGGCCCTTCGTGGTGTCGGGGGAGTACCCCCCCCCCCCCCAGAAAACGGGGGGTCCGGGGGCCCTCCCCCAGAAAATTTTTTGAAAAATAACACCCTAAAACGTGTTTTAATGCATTATAGAGGTCAAATTTACCCAGATCTATAGTATTTTATTTTGCACATTACCCAAAATCGAAAATGTCTAATTAGCCTCTATTCTATAGGTAAATCCTCACCTACCTCCTGGTTAATTTAGTTAGGCTACTACATAAATACATATATAACTTATACGATCTCTTCTTAACAGTTTAAGGAAAAAACTCTGATAATGGGGAACATTATATGGAGTAAGCGTCAGAGTTTTTTTGTCAGTTCACTGTGTAATAGTCTTTAAAAAACTTACTGGGGAACTAAATTTGTCATGGGGCCCCTGGTGCATGAAAATATTGAATCTTTTTCTGTAAACGGGGCCCCCTAGATTCAAAAGAACCTTTTAATAATAGTCCATAATTATTCTTTCCTGAAACGAATTCTTTTGATAAACGGCTTTTAAAATTCACATTATTCCATTTTGCCCATTGAAATTCAAGTAGGGCCGTAGGATCTGGCCGGGGGCTCCAGGGCACTGCCCCGGTGGTAGTTACGGCCCTGGAAGTAACTAGGATAAATCAAGAAAAGTAGCTAGTCTAATCTAAATGACTTCAATAATAAAAATAATATGGATGTTCAATGTTTACATGACGCTGCAGTATAGCCAGTGACTCTACGATTTTTTAAATTAAACATCTACTAATCATTGAACTTATTTAACGCCCCAACGCCGCCAAAGACATTGGTTGATTTGGGATATCATCTCCCAGCGACGCACAGTGGGGCAGAAATACCAAAAAACTGGCATTAAATAGAAAAATCAAATTTAAAAGAGGGCTTTACACTATTGTTTATAGTAATTATAATACTTTGGAGTTGTCGTTTCTTCATTTTAAAGATATTTAATACCTATTTATCTAATGATCGTTGAACTTAATTCTATATTGTTGGTGTTAGTCTAAACACATGTTATGTAAGTAATATAAATGCTGCTGTAATATTTGAGAGGAGCTTTTTGAATTTAAATAGTTATTTACGCACCAAGGGAGGAAACAAAGTCATTACACCCTGAGCGTTTTGGTTGGTTCCTGAGGCGTAGCCGAGGGAACCATATTGTCTAAATCCAGAGGCGTAGCCGAGGGAGTTATTTAGTTGGTTCCTGAGGCGCAGCCGAGGGAACCATGAAGTTTAATCCCGAGGTGTAGCCGAGGGAGTTAATTATAGCGAGGGTACTATGACTTTTTGCTCCCGTGGTACGTACAAGATTTTTCCTCAAGAAGGGAGAAAATTAATACAAATAAAACCTAAGATTTCGATTTATCTATTTATTTAGGTATTAATAACTAAATTTACAAATGTTTATTTATTTAATTTTAACAATGACTTTTAAAAACAATAAAAAAGTTTTATAACATCTTGTAGTAAAAAAAAAAAAATAATAACAAGAAAAGGGAACTACTTATTCAAAAAGCAGATGCCCCCCCCCCCCAAAAAAAATACAAAACCCAAAACAATCTCCGTGCCCATGCAGCAATCACGTGTTTTAGAACGTGTTCGTTAGAAGATGTTATGCTGATGCTTACTGCAGTACAATTACAGTACTTACTGTAAGTCATGGGTGTCTTCTGCAGTTTATCATTGGGTGGGGGGAGGGACCTATGTCGGGGGGTCCTCCCCCGGAAAATTTTGAAAATATGACCTCTCAAAACAGCGCTTTTATGCATTTCTGAGGTGAAATTGAATATGAGGTGGCTGTAACAATATGTATAAAAAAAAAAAAAAGACGTATTTTTTTTTGTTTTTTAACATTATTGGGTCGAGGGGGGGGGGGACGTGCCCCCCCCCCCTGGATACGCCACTGCTACTAACTCAACTTAAAATAAAATATCAAAATTTCTCAAAAAAATATCAAAAATTAAAAATTCATCTAACATGGCGGCTCGAGCATATCTCGTCGGCTGAAAAACGGATACGTCTCGGAAAGTGCAGTACACCAAGTCGAGGTCCACGAGCGTATAAAGTGAGGAGGGAGGATTCTTAGTAAAGAGCATCCCTTATCTCTAATTCCCAGAACCACCAACCTATTGGAAGTAATATACGATAGAAAAGAAAACTGATAATCAACTGGATTCCTATCACTTAATTAGGAAAATAGTTATTTACGTAACTAGGCAGCAAAATGGAATTTTACTGATGAGTGATTAGATTAGCCTCCGAGCCTATGATAATTAACTGCCGAGGCAGATAATTTACCTATTTGACTGTCGAGGCGAAGCCGAGGCAGGCAATGAATAAACGAGGCAGAAATGTTTCCTTTGCTGCCTTGTTGCATACAATATTTTTTCCGTGGTAGGCTGTGAAATAGTAACTTTAGAGCCTAAAAGACATAGCTAAAATCCATTTTTTCATTACGTGGACTTAAAAAATCTTTTCATTACTCCTAGCTAAAAAATAATGTACCTAAATTAAATCTGCAATTCATCAATTACAACTATGTTTTCTTTGATTTCTATAATAACTTTCTATAACTATGTAACTATAATATTAATTCAAATTTTTATTAATACTACAAAATGACTAACTGAATAATATTTAATTTATTTGTGTTTATCTCTAAAATACGAGAAATCAAAAACATAAATATAACCTGATTAGACGTAACCTACCTCTTTTCTAAAAGTCTTGTTTAAACTCAGTTATGAAGTCATAAGACATTTTAAAATTACGATAAAAATTATAGTATCACGGCAATCAAAAGTACGTGATATTTAAACTCTCTAATATTTTTTAAAAAAACTGTTAAGCAGTCGAGTCATTCAGTTAAAAAGAAACTGCTACTAGTTACAAAACAGGCAACACTGATTTTTAAACAATAATAAGTTGGCTCTACTGATACTTTCCACCACGATTTTTACTTTCCGCCACGATTTTCACAACTAGGCTGTAATGGGATCCTTTTCTCCCTATAAACTAGTGTGGAAAGTTGATGTTTTCTCCCTTCTGGAGGAAAATTTATTTTTTCATTTTGTTTTATTATGTCTTCAGAGCCCACGAGTAAGAAGTAACATAATAATTTCATAGATTTTAATTAATATATTACAGTATCTGCAAAAATAGTCACTGTACGGACTGCGCCAAGATACGGTTTCCCGTTATTTTACCCCTGGGTTAAGCTCTTTTTCTTTTAAATTAATTAATTATTCTTTGACTTAAAATAGTGAAGGGAAAAACATATTAAAATTAAAAAAATACAAACAAAAATTTTTTAAATAAATAATTTTGAATTTATTTAAAATTTCAAATAGATAAAATTCTCTTTTTATCATTTAAATACAATTAAATTTTTACATATTGCGGTAGAATGCATTAGGCTTTTTATTTCTTTAAATATATACCATGAGTCTGAGCTCATAATCGTATGACAAAATTTTTATATCTCTTTTTTTTATATTACAAAATTTTATTTTAAAATACACAAAATTTTATGTGAACCTTTTACATATTTCTTTTATATCCTTTATCCCATTGTATATGTCTTATTTGTTTTAAAAAAAAATGTAATTCCTACTGAGAATTACCATGAGGTAGGGACTCTTAATTTGAACTTTGATAGTTGTTCAAAATGGCGAATATCAACCAAACTAATGGAAAATAATTAACTTTTAAATCTAAAATTTTCTGATAATCGAAGGTAGCTGTTTTAATTGGAGAAACTCATATGACCGTCGAAGTAAACTGAGCTGAGTAGAGAAATGATCTCCTTAGATCAAAAATTCAAAATTAGCACCGATGTGGTGAATTAATGGTGAGACTTGTGTCACGAAGATTTGTGCCAGGAAGATTTGGCTCTATAAAAATTAAATGACCAAAAATTAGTTTTCTTTGACTTACTTTCTCAGACTACTTTTTAAAGAAATCTCTCAAAATTAATTTAAAAAAAATTGAATGAAATTAAAAAAAATACTTACGATAAAATCAGCAAAGTGTGGCTCTAATAGTAAAAAGTAGATTTGAATGAAAATTAAACTTGTGCACTAAACAAGACTCGACACAACAAGAAAATCTTGTATTAACTAAAGTAACATAAATGGCGAATTAAAAATATATTTATCGTCTCTCCAGATGGACTTCCCAGGTGCCCCTTCGCCAACGAGACCAGCCGGATCAGTGAATTTTCCTATGAAAATCACAAGGTACCTAGGCTTCTTCCCCTTCCCTAAGATGACGTCAGAACGCGTACAATTTCCAAACAGGCTAGCCAAACTAACAAACTGACTAAACACAGATTTACAATCTGTATCACAACAGCCCCCTAAAAAAATCACAACTAAATAAAACAATGGAATAAACTACAATTAAAAGGTTTAATTAATATTCCAGGTTCATCATATACCTTATAACTAAGTGAGATACCACAATATAATGAATGAGCTTAGGCCAATCTTTGCCATGAAAAATAAATTAGTTGAGTAATATATCTATAATTTGTCATGGGTTAAAAGTTAACTTCCACACGAACATATTGGCATTTACCTTTAGCTCGTTGCTTGTACTTTACTGGCATATTCTTTATTCTTGCACGAATTTGCACATTTTGATTAAAATTTACGGTTATAGATGGCTGTATTAGTCAATAAATATAGTAAGACTCATTTCTTTTTCTAGGTTCAAATGACTTATGCGTGTAACGGATAGAGTTGTATAGACTTATGAGAGGGTCCGAATACAAAAGTGTGGATGACCAAATTAACTTTTTCAAAAGATACCTTAAAAATATTGGGAAAATTATTTACGAAAATGTTGCCGTGAAAAAAGTAACGATGATTTTAATTTAATGTTGATTTATTCTGATCCTTTGATTAGAAATTACAGGAAACTAGCGAAAAAAGAATTTAAAAAATTTCCCAGTCAAGTCTTTGATTTAATCATTTCTCCAGATGACATTTCAAATCCTAATATAAATCAGGCTAGTGATGATGATTATTCATCGTCTTTATCAGAGTAATAAAACATTTCTTTACTAAAAAAAATCATTGTTTTTGTTGGTATGTAGTATTAATAATAAATTTGTGTGTTTCTTCTTGTAGTATAATTTTCTCGTATCAAAACCTTTTTTTATGATAAATTATAAATAGCTAAATTATCTTTTAAGCCAGTCAGTACGCCTGTACGACCTAAATGAAGGTGAAACTAAACATCAATAAGGGTAATTTTGTTTAAAATATTAAACACAATCTAACAATTCTGCTAATATAGAACCAAAATGACTAATTATAGTCATTTGGGTTCTATTGTTAAGTACACATAACACAGAGGCAGCCACTACATAGCAACAGACTTACTTTGACGACAAGATAAATTAATAATGTTAAATAACCTGAAATAACCACCAAATATTCACTAAAGCATATTATTTAATTTAAATCAAATTATAATTATTATTAACAATGAGTCAATATGTTTTGACAGCCTCGTCTTCCAGTTGGTTTGATGGTCACAGTGAGGACACTATAATGTCATTATTTCTTATGTACCAGTCAATATGTTTTGACCGCCTCGTCTTCCAGTTGGTTTTATGGTCACAGTGAGGACACTATAATGTCATTATTTTCTTATGTACCAGTCAATATGTTTTGACAGCCTCGTCTTCCAGTTGGTTTGATGGTCACAGTGAGGACACTATAATGTCATTATTTTCTTATGTACCAGTCAATATGTTTTGACAGCCTCGTCTTCCAGTTGGTTTGATGGTCACAGTGAGGACACTATAATGTCATTATTTTCTTATGTACGAGTCAATATGTTTTGACAGCCTCGTCTTCCAGTTGGTTTGATGGTCACAGTGAGGACACTATAATGTCATTATTTTCTTATGTACCAGTCAATATGTTTTGACAGCCTCGTCTTCCAGTTGGTTTGATGGTCACAGTGAGGACACTATAATGTCATTATTTCTTATGTACCAGTCAATATGTTTTGACAGCCTCGTTTTCCAGTTGGTTTGATGGTCACAGTGAGGACACTATAATGTCATTATTTCTTATGTACAAGTCAATATGTTTTGACAGCCTCGTCTTCCAGTTGGTTTGATGGTCACAGTGAGGACACTATAATGTCATTATTTCTTATGTACAAGTCAATATGTTTTGACAGCCTCGTCTTCCAGTTGGTTTGATGGTCACAGTGAGGGCACTATAATGTCATTATTTTCTTATGTACCAGTCAATATGTTTTGACAGCCTCGTCTTCCAGTTGGTTTGATGGTCACAGCGAGGACACTGGAATGTCATTATTTCTTATGTACAAGTCAATATGTTTTGACAGCCTCGTCTTCCAGTTGGTTTGATGGTCACAGTGAGGACACTATAATGTCATTATTTTCTTATGTACCAGTCAATATGTTTTGACAGCCTCGTCTTCCAGTTGGTTTGATGGTCACAGTGAGGACACTATAATGTCATTATTTTCTTATGTACGAGTCAATATGTTTTGACAGCCTCGTCTTCCAGTTGGTTTGATGGTCACAGTGAGGACACTATAATGTCATTATTTTCTTATGTACCAGTCAATATGTTTTGACAGCCTCGTCTTCCAGTTGGTTTGATGGTCACAGTGAGGACACTATAATGTCATTATTTTCTTATGTACCAGTCAATATGTTTTGACAGCCTCGTCTTCCACTTGGTTTGATGGTCACAGTGAGGACACTATAATGTCATTATTTCTTATGTACAAGTCAATATGTTTTGACAGCCTCGTCTTCCACTTGGTTTGATGGTCACAGTGAGGACACTATAATGTCATTATTTTCTTATGTACCAGTCAATATGTTTTGACAGCCTCGTCTTCCAGTTGGTTTGATGGTCACAGTGAGGACACTATAATGTCATTATTTTCTTATGTACCAGTCAATATGTTTTGACAGCCTCGTCTTCCAGTTGGTTTGATGGTCACAGTGAGGACACTATAATGTCATTATTTCTTATGTACAAGTCAATATGTTTTGACAGCCTCGTCTTCCAGTTGGTTTGATGGTCACAGTGAGGACACTATAATGTCATTATTTTCTTATGTACGAGTCAATATGTTTTGACAGCCTCGTCTTCCAGTTGGTTTGATGGTCACAGTGAGGACACTATAATGTCATTATTTTCTTATGTACCAGTCAATATGTTTTGACAGCCTCGTCTTCCACTTGGTTTGATGGTCACAGTGAGGACACTATAATGTCATTATTTCTTATGTACAAGTCAATATGTTTTGACAGCCTCGTCTTCCACTTGGTTTGATGGTCACAGTGAGGACACTATAATGTCATTATTTTCTTATGTACCAGTCAATATGTTTTGACAGCCTCGTCTTCCAGTTGGTTTGATGGTCACAGTGAGGACACTATAATGTCATTATTTTCTTATGTACCAGTCAATATGTTTTGACAGCCTCGTCTTCCAGTTGGTTTGATGGTCACAGTGAGGACACTATAATGTCATTATTTCTTATGTACAAGTCAATATGTTTTGACAGCCTCGTCTTCCAGTTGGTTTGATGGTCACAGTGAGGACACTATAATGTCATTATTTTCTTATGTACGAGTCAATATGTTTTGACAGCCTCGTCTTCCAGTTGGTTTGATGGTCACAGTGAGGACACTATAATGTCATTATTTCTTATGTACAAGTCAATATGTTTTGACAGCCTCGTCTTCCACTTGGTTTGATGGTCACAGTGAGGACACTATAATGTCATTATTTTCTTATGTACGAGTCAATATGTTTTGACAGCCTCGTCTTCCAGTTGGTTTGATGGTCACAGTGAGGACACTATAATGTCATTATTTTCTTATGTACCAGTCAATATGTTTTGACAGCCTCGTCTTCCAGTTGGTTTGATGGTCACAGTGAGGACACTATAATGTCATTATTTTCTTATGTACCAGTCAATATGTTTTGACAGCCTCGTCTTCCAGTTGGTTTGATGGTCACAGTGAGGACACTATAATGTCATTATTTTCTTATGTACCAGTCAATATGTTTTGACAGCCTCGTCTTCCAGTTGGTTTGATGGTCACAGTGAGGACACTATAATGTCATTATTTCTTATGTACAGAGTCAAAATGATTTATTAGAAGATTCCTCTGACTGGTTCTATAGTCACAGTGAGGGCACAGATATATCCATTTTTTCTCTTTATGTATAGAGTTAATATGATTTTTCAGACAATCCTTCCTACTGGTTTTATAGTCACAGTGAGGGCACTGGAATGCCCATATTTTTTTATGTATCGAGTCAATATGATTTTTCAGACACTCCTTCCTACTGGTTTTATAGTCACAGTGAGGGCACTGGAATGCCTGTATTTTTTTATGTACAGAGTCAATATGATATTTTAGATTAGTTCTAATATTGGTTTTATAGTCACATTGAGGGCACTGAAATGCCCATATTTTTTTATGTATTGAGTCAATATGATTTTTTAGATTAGTTTTATTATTGGTCTTATAGTCACAGTGAGGGCACTGGAATGCCCTTATTTTTTTATGTACCAGGTCAATATGAGTTTTTAGATTACTTTTACTATTGGTTTTAAAGTCACAGTGAGGGCACTGGAATGCCCTTATTTTTTTATGCACCGAGTCAATATGAAGTTTCAGAGAACTTTTCCAACTGGTTTTATAGTCACAGTGAGGGCACTGGAATGTCCTTATTTTCTTATGAACCGAGTCAATATGATTTTTTACATGATGCCTTCGCACGGCTTTATAGTCACATTGAGGGCACAGAAATGGCTTTATTTTTAAATGTACTGAGTCAATATGAAGTTTCATAGTACATTTCCGGCTACTTTTGTATTTACAGTGAGGGCACTGGAATGCCATTATCTTTTTATGTACGGAGTCAATATGTTTCTTTAGATCACTCCTCCAGTTGGTACTGTACTCACAGTGTGGACACTGAGTAGCACTAAATTCCTTGTTCACAGAGTGGACATGGATCTGCAGATCAGACTGTAGTTGTGCAGTTTGTGGACATTTAGAACTCTGCATACTTAGGTCACTTGCTGTCATCTGATGATGAGCCGGACCTAAATACAAAACAAATTCAATAATATAAAAACAATTAAAATGATGATACTATTTTTGCTCCGTAGCTTAGCGAATGTAACGGAAGCTATGTGATTGTTTTTAGGTCTCCGATTTAAAAAATTCCAAGACAAAAATCCGTTTCAGACATCAGGGATAATTTTTGGTGCCGTGTCAGTCTGTCGTTCAATTTTTGCGAGCCACCATATCTTAAAAACTACTCGTCCAATATTAATGAAATTTGGGTGGTAGGTCATAACTAGCCCATTGTTGGTCCCATATAAGTTTTACCTTCTGCGTCTTTTTGTTTCTCTTCCATATGCACACAAACATACATCTATTTACACCTATAGCTTTAAAAGTAAACATCTGATTTTTAAGAAACTTTTATAGTTTATATAAAGAAGCCTGCAGATAGCTGTGGATTAATTTGAACTGTCTGCGCTCTTAAACTCTAGCTAAATTGATACTTTAATTTATGTAATAACTCCAAACAATATTGGCAGATTATAACTACTCTGCTTTAAGCCGGGATTACACGGGTAGAGTAAACAGGAAAGTAGAGTAACTCTACCCCTGGAAACCCGAAAAAACGCTCCGTAGAGTAGAGTAGCTAGTAGCTGGCAGAGTAGAGTAGCTAGTAGAGTAACTCTACCCCTGGAAACCCGAAAAAACGCTCCGTAGAGTAGAGTAGCTAGTAGCCGGTAGAGTAGAGTAGCTAGTAGAGTAACTCTACCCCTGGAAACCCGAAAAAACGCTCCGTAGAGTAGAGTAGCTAGTAGCCGGTAGAGTAGAGTAGCTAGTAGCCGGTAGAGTAGAGTAGCTAGTAGAGTAACTCTACCCCTGGAAACCCGAAAAAACGCTCCGTAGAGTAGAGTAGCTAGTAGCCGGTAGAGTAGAGTAGCTAGTAGCCGGTAGAGTAGAGTAGCTAGTAGAATAACTCTACCCCTGTAAACCCGAAAAAACGCTCCGTAGAGTAGAGTAGCTAGTAGCCGGTAGAGTAGAGTAGCTAGTAGAGTAACTCTACCCCTGGAAACCCGAAAAAACGCTCTGTAGAGTAGAGTAGCTAGTAGAGTAACTCTACCCCTGGAAACCCGAAAAAACGCTCCGTAGAGTAGAGTAGCTAGTAGCCGGTAGAGTAGAGTAGCTAGTAGAGTAACTCTACCCCTGGAAACCCGACAAAACGCTCCGTAGAGTAGAGTAGCTAGTAGCCGGTAGAGTAGAGTACTATACCACATGCAGTAAAGTGGACAAAAGTTTCTTCCAGAACGGCTGAACTGATCCGCACGAAATTTGGCACGGTTAATATGACAAACCACAAGAAGTTATAAATCTAAAATGGTTCAAATTGGTACACAGGAGTACGAGGTACAGGGAACAAAAGTTTCCTCTTGAACAGCTGAACTGATCCGCACAAAACTCAGCACGGTCAATGTGACCAAACACAGGAAGGTATAAATCTGAAATGGCCCAAATTGGTACACAGGGGTACGGGGTACAATAGTTTCTTCCTAAACAGCTGAAGCTATCTGCACAAAATTCGGCACGATCAATGTGACCAACCAAAGGAAGGTATAAATCTGAAATAGTCCAAATTGGTACAAATACGGGGTACAAAAGTTAAAATAGAATATGCCCTTCATGATGCATGTTGTATGCTCTTTTTTAGTACAGAAGTTATTGTTGCTATGTTCCCTTTTGTCATATTTTTTATTTAAGAGGGGGATAGTGAAATAGAAAAAAATTCTGTTGAATTAAAAATTAGAAATATTACTACTTTTGATCCGATTTCAGCTGTTTATAAATAAAAATGTTTATTGTTTAGGATTAAAATGCATGCTCAGCTCAACAATGCAAGCAGACAACTGCATTGCACACCTAGTATTTACTAAACAACAAGTTAAAGAAGAAGCTAGTATTTACTTCCACCTAGTAATAACTTCTTAGCATAGGAAGTTTATAAATCAATAGAATAGAAAATAGACTGCCAATTAGTGTGGCACATAGCTTCCTCGCATCCTATCATGTACTTTATTGTTATATTACTTTATTGTTATATTGATTATTGTGTAAAAACTAGTTTTAGTTTTTTATTTGATTTTATTAATCCCACAATCTTAGCTCAAGAACCTAATCACCGGCGACGAAATGTTCTTGAAATGTATTACATATCTAAAACTAACAACACTGTTAACTTCAGAACTGACACCAATAACCTAAGCATCTGTTACCACAATATTATCACTAATTTTTGATTGTATTTTAATTTTCTTGTTCAATTACCTTCTAGTCAAACTCTACAACTTTTTTAGTATATTATTCCATTGCTTTTGTTTATCTTTTCAGTCAAAGTTTATTTTTCTTAGTCTTGTCTCACTGTTAATTTATGTTTTTCGAATTATTATTTAGTTCAGTGCAATATTTATGATTTGTTTTTTGTGATATTAGTTTTTTAAGCCTAGTTTGTAATATAAAATGTAGCCTCTTTCCTTTACCTGGATCCACCCCCCTTTACACCTGGCCTTTCTTTTACTGTTAATCCTCTCACGTCCTTCTTGCCTCCCACCTTCAATCCTTTCTAACTCCTCTATTTACTCTATCATTTCTTGACCAGTCCTATTCCTAACGTCAACATGTATATACTTTAAATTCTGTATATTTTGTTTATTATCTGTAGTTATACCCTGACGATGTGTACAAATTACACGAAACTAGTTGGTCAAACTATGTAGTTTTTTTATTTAAACCGTACCTCACTAATTTTAAGGATAATTCATAATTTAACGGTTGCTAAATTTATACATCTTATTTGAAAAAAATGTTTGTCTCATTGAATAGATGAAGTTAGATTTTTTTCCCGACCTAAAATACCAATTTTAAATTTGAAGTTCACGTTTACGCGAGCGTTGCTCGTGAACGCTTGGACGGATAACATTGTCCAACGAACTCGTCCAGGGCATTGGTAAAATAAACATGTCTACCAAATTTCATCAAAATCAGTCGACATTTACTCAAGTTATCGTCACACATTTCATAATTCGCGGACACATAGACCAACAGACAGACACGAGACCAAAAATGTTCCCTGATGTCTGAAACGGATTTCTGTCTTGGAATTTTTAAAATCGGAGACATAAAAGTTTTTCGTTCTCAAAAGTGAACACAATATAAGAAATACATAATACATTCCAAGGAGCGGTTATGAATGATTTTTTTTTAATTTTTCACATTTTTCCTTTAACTCTATCTCCAAAGCTATTGACACGATGAAAAAAATTAATAGCACCTTCTTGTAGAATATTTAATTTAAGCTTAACTCATTTTGTTTAACTATCGCTAAAGTCGCCAAGTTTCAAAACTTCAGGATTTTGTTCCTCCTAATTTTTTTGGCAAATTTGACTGGACCATTTTATTTAAATTACGTTTATTTTATAGTAAAAAACCTATTTATTAGTATCCCAACATTTAACAATATAATAGAAAATAATGATAAAATATATAAAAATGACCAACTAAGAGATGACTGCTTAAGGTTGCAAGGTCCGTAGCCTTAAAGAATAATGTTAGAGAGTTACCTGGTGGACTATCCTCCTCATGCTGTGCTGAAGTAACTTCTGTTTTAATGAAACTCGGCTCACATTCTAACAGTAAACCTGATGTAACAACACAAAACAAAATTATCCAAGTAATGCAATAGTTGTAGTAACAAGGCTGTTAATAAAGGAATTTAGATTTTAATATATAAATGATCAAACGGAGATTACTGATTTAGAGTTACCTGGATCTTGGTCTACTTCTGTTGTACTGCTATCAGGTAAAGCAGGTTCAGTTTTTAAACACCATGACGTACTATCTACTTCACATGGTTCTTTGGATGAACCTATAACATAATAAGAATAGGAAATTTATATTTACAAATATGTGGCATTAATTTATTAATCACCTGGCTAAAACGGAATACAAGGTCTGTTCAAAAAATACCAAACTAAATAAGTGACAGAGCATCATCTCCTGAGCTTAATAAGCTTGTTTAAAAAAAAAACATTTGTGTGGAAGTTTTCCCCAGGTTCACGCAATAATTTACATTGCAAAGTTGTTTCCGAAGACTTCACTTACAAAAATCACTACTAACAATTTAACACATTTGACTCTATTGGCATTAAAGAAGAAAACATATAAACAACCTAATAAAACCTAAGAACATTTGTTATGGGGAGCAGTGCTGCCAACCACACATATATTAACAAATGTATATTAATATCCGTTGGCACATAATTTAAAATGCTCAGTTATTTTCTGACCAGACCTAGTCTATCTAATGAGCTTAAGGTTCATGATATAGATTTTATGTTAGATTGTTACCTGGTACACTTAGTGATGTGGGCCAGGTATATACCCAGCGGGTAGGGTAAATAAAAATGGGTATTTACCCGAGGCCAGGGTAAATACCCAAAATGAGGGTATTTATGACAAATATTGATTTAAAAAGTGTTTTAAGAGGTTCTGAGCATTTTCCATACTCTAATGGCTTTAATAAATGTCATTTAGAGAGTATAGGATGTGTTTAAGCTCACTTAATTCCTAAAAAATAGTCTTAAAAAATACCCAGCGTACGGGTATTTATTATTTCGAAGTATATTAATATCTGCTTTACAGATTCAATGATTTCAAAAAGAATGCTTGTGTTGAAGGTCTGGGCAATGAAAACACCACCATTTAAGGAAAAGCACAGGATTATTATTTTGAAAATTAGGTTATGCATTCTTATATTATGCAGACCTAAATATAAATTCATATTTGTCTAAAATATGTAAATAATATGAACACACATTATTATTAATTGGCATATTTTTATACCCTTGTTACTCAATTGTTATACTGTATGTGTAGCGTATAGGCTATTGCTATAAATATCTGAAATCAGAAATATCTCGTGAAAAGAGTTAAGACCATCATAAAGGGTGTGATATGACCGGTCTCCACCGGATTGTCCCGCCAACGAACTTAGCCGTCCACATATTTGTTTATTTATTTTTTTGTTTATAATTATGACAGACAATTAGTACAAAATATCACAGTCAATACAAAAATAATGAAGAGCTATACAAAAAGATTAAAAACTTCTTAAATGCCACCAAAACATTTACTTATACACAAATTTCTAGCTGGATGTTAGTAAGACACTTTTTAGCACGCTATCTCCTCGACTATTATTCTTATTAAGTAATTAATATCCATTCAACAATATTATTGAGACATACTATCACTTAATAACTACTTGAACTCTTTCATAGTATATTTATTTACAATTAATAAGTTTGAAATTAAACTCATAGCAGTCATAACTTTAAAGTATTAAAAAGCAATATAAATCACTATTAAACAAACTATTTGATAAGAAATTTATCAACAAACAGTAAAAAACTTCCCTTAAAACCCATTCAATGCGGGTGGATCCACTGTGGATCCATGCCGTGCTAACGTGCCTGGCGGGTGGATCCACAGTGGATCCAAGCCCTCCCTTTCAGCCCTCTGTAGCTCTATTCTCCGTGCCTCGAGTAGAACCATCTTGCAAGGCTCCGTCAGGCCCGCTGACGTTTGTATCCACAGTGCATTCAAACATTTTTTATTTTTTATTTTTTTAATTTATAATTAACTTTTAAAATTGTGTAAATATTATTCAGTCACACAGGTAGGTTCATAAATTGGATTACGCATTCAATGGGTTAATGCCAATAACACCTATTGCCCCAGGATATATGGCCTCATTAAAACCCATAAACCAAATTTACCATTGAGACCCATCATTAATCAAATCAATTGCCCTTTAGAAAAATTAGCCAAATTCTGCAACCCTAACTTAAACTTCCTTAACAATAATAATCCGTTTGACATAACTAATTCACACCAACTAAAAGATAAGTTAACCAACCTCTATATCCAACCAGATGAAATCATGATCTCTATTGATGTTACGTCCTTATTCACCAATGTACCGTTAGAGATTTTCTATAAAATAGTCAGATCTGAATGGGAACAAATCCTACCACACACTTCAATAAAAGATGTAAACCTTTTCATTGAGTGCTTAAAACTTATTCTGAACAATGGTACTTTCCAATTCAATTCCCAATTTTATGCTCAAAAACACGGGATACCTATGGGGGGATCTATGTCAGTTAACGTCAGTGGAATAGTCCTTAACCATATTCTTGTTAACACTTTAAAAGAATTTAAACCCACAATCATCACCAAATATATTGACGACCTGTTTCTGATAGTGAAGAGAGGCGAAGTAGACTCCATTCTTAATAAACTAAACAATTACCATCAACGACTCCAGTTCACTGTAGAAACAGAAAATAAAGATAGCATCAATTACCTTGATTTGACCATTTTTAGAGGTAAAGAAGGAAAAATTACAACAGCATGGTATGAAAAAGAAATTAAAAGCAATAGGTTTATAAATTACAGATCATGTCACCCCACCCACCAAATTATCAATAGTGCAAATAACCTAATTACCAAAGCCCTCTCCCTTACTGACAAATGCCACATTAATAACACCCGGTCCAAGATTTTTAACAAACTTAAAGAAAACTTTTTTCCGTTGCATATAATAAAAAAATTGTGGTACAAAAACACGTGTCCTAAACATAATCCGAATAACGATAACTTACAGACCAATAGAAAATTTGTAGGTTTAACTTATATTAAAGGCCTTTCAGAAACCACTCAAAAACTCATACATAAATTTGATTGTGGAAACATTGTATTTGGACACAAACCCGTCAACAAAACAGACAAGCTATTTCACAATCTTAAAGACAAGATCCCCATCGGCAATTCAATAGGAACCATTTATCAGATTCCCTGTGGAGACTGCCCGAAAAGCTATATCGGAGAAAGCAGCCAACTACTTAAAAACAGGATAGAACAACACCGCTACGACCAAGTAAAAGGCAACTCCAACACTGCTCTCTCCAGCCACGCCCTTGCTACCCATCATACGTTCAAGTTTGAAGATATAAAAATCTTAGGGAGAGAAAATAAAACTAATAGGAGAAAGATGCTGGAAGCATTAAACATTGCTATTAATTTAGACAAATCAGTTAACCTTAAAACTGATTCGAGGTCACTGAATAAATTCTATAGTGGAGTTTACCATTCAAATTCAAATCTCCCGCCACGCAACACAACACAGATACAATAGTTTAGATCATACATATTAACACAATTTTGTTTAGAGAATTATGTCATAACACTTTACTTAATTACAAATGTATTATTAATGATTGTTACCACTACTTTTAATATTTTCTATTTATTTATTTTTAACTAAGTTTCTCCGAATTATTGTTGTCACTGATAAGAAAGTTATGTTATCAGAATCCAGTATCGTACAGTACCTATGATATTGGGATTTCTTTTTACCAGTTATTAATTTGTTACTAGTTCTCACTGTGATATTGCTGTTAGTTATTTGTTATCATTGTACTTAAGTTTTTGTTGTTATTTATTATGGCTGTGATATGCTCGTTCAACTACCGTTAGTGATAGGATTAGTTCTAACTTATGGTAAACACTCACCTTGTACATTAACTTTAAGTATCTACCTCTTCACATTGGGATTTATACACTTTTACACTGTTACACTTCACAAATCAGAACCAGCATAGTAATTATTATCATTTGTGCTTTTACAGTTTTTTGGATTAGACGTGGTGAACTACCAGTTCCCCCAAATATATTCAAATATCACTATGACGTTTGAAGGAATTTTTCATAATGTTTGACTCATTAGCCTGAGGGCTCAGTTAGACTAGAGAGGTATTATTATTTCTTATTGTTATAGCGCTTTTATGTGAATATCTAAATGTAATCTAATTAATTGTCATGCTTGAAATAAATAAATTTATTTTTAGGCTCGAAAATGGCTGGTAATAGCCGAAACGTTGCCAGAGTTGACATGATGTAGAGTATTCTTCTTACACATTACCCTTAAAGGACCCACCTACGACAATAAATTTGTGTGGAAGTTTTCCCCAGGTTCACGCAATAATTTACATTGCAAAGTTGTTTCCGAAGACTTCACTTACAAAAATCACTACTAACAATTTAACACATTTGACTCTATTGGCATTAAAGAAGAAAACATATAAACAACCTAATAAAACCTAAGAACATTTGTTATGGGGAGCAGTGCTGCCAACCACACATATATTAACAAATGTATATTAATATCCGTTGGCACATAATTTAAAATGCTCAGTTATTTTCTGACCAGACCTAGTCTATCTAATGAGCTTAAGGTTCATGATATAGATTTTATGTTAGATTGTTACCTGGTACACTTAGTGATGTGGGCCAGGTATATACCCAGCGGGTAGGGTAAATAAAAATGGGTATTTACCCGAGGCCAGGGTAAATACCCAAAATGAGGGTATTTATGACAAATATTGATTTAAAAAGTGTTTTAAGAGGTTCTGAGCATTTTCCATACTCTAATGGCTTTAATAAATGTCATTTAGAGAGTATAGGATGTGTTTAAGCTCACTTAATTCCTAAAAAATAGTCTTAAAAAATACCCAGCGTACGGGTATTTATTATTTCGAAGTATATTAATATCTGCTTTACAGATTCAATGATTTCAAAAAGAATGCTTGTGTTGAAGGTCTGGGCAATGAAAACACCACCATTTAAGGAAAAGCACAGGATTATTATTTTGAAAATTAGGTTATGCATTCTTATATTATGCAGACCTAAATATAAATTCATATTTGTCTAAAATATGTAAATAATATGAACATACATTATTATTAATTGGCATATTTTTATACCCTTGTTACTCAATTATTATACTGTATGTGTAGCGTATAGGCTATTGCTATAAATATCTGAAATCAGAAATATCTCGTGAAAAGAGTTAAGACCATTGTACTGGGGCTAGGGGTCTTATACTAAATAAAGAATAATTACTCCATAGAACGAAACATATATAATTTTCTTATAAACTTAAAAGTATATTATTTTTATTTGACAAATGTTTAATTAATAAAAGAAACTTTATAAAATATATCTTGTTTAGTAATAGAAATCAACTATAACTTGTATATTCAATCAACACTTTCAATTCATTACGGGTTATATTACTCTTAATTGATACATTCAATTAATTATGAGTTGGGTTATATTATACTAATTATTACTTTCATTTAATTATTAGGTATATTATATCTAGTGAATACATCCCATCATCTATTACTTTCATTATATTTAATTAAGAAAAATCAAGCATAACACCAATATCTTTCATTATAAAACCCCCTATATCTACCCCTTTAGTAAAACAAATGATTTAGTATTTCCAAAATATCCTAACTACTATTAATGCATATAATTACCCTAGTGTTTTGTAGCACTCGCCAACTTTCCCTTTACTATAGGTCGCCACCTACCAACCAGAGAAGGAACAAAAAGGGGAGTAATTATAGTTCATTTCATTTACTCACAGATACCGGGTATCAGGAAAAGTACTAATCCAATATAGTCCATACTGAGTCTCGCTCGCCTGCTCCTAGCACTTGGTATATATATATATATATGTTCACTCGCATCAATCTAGCACAAGACTGAGCTCCCGCTCTTGTCTCGGGGTGGGACGGCCGAGAATGTGCTGACCGCGCTCTGCCCCGCCTAACTCCCACACATTTCTACTGACTCTTATTCACTTTGGATTAAATGCGAATGCATATTTACATTTCGGGGGTCCTAGGCCGCGTCTCCCCCCCATTACACTACCCCCCCGCAAAACGAAAGTGGTGCCAATGGCAGCACTTTCAACACCCCTGAGCTGTGGGACAGTTGGAGCGTTCCCCTCTGACTGGCAGGCGCCGTTCTCTACTCCTTAACCATACTGTAACTATTACATAATTGTACAAACAGAAGTGTACATATAAACCTAAACAGAACAAGTAAAACTGATAGCAAATATACATACAAATAACTTAAACCTAGCGAATGTTCACACATTCTTAGTGTCTCTGTTTTCCGATCGGTGTCACGGATCCTCCGGGCAACTGCGAGGGTAACACACTGGAAAGGGGGTCGGGGTGGCTTGTAATTCCGTCGTGGTTCCTTCCGCCTCGGTGGCTGTGGTCTCCCGGGGCCGGGAACATCGGCGGTACATCCAGAATCCAACGACTACAATAACTATCAGCGTGAAAGCTAGAGTCCCACCGCTACTGCCGTAAAGAATATACCGCCGCCTCTGGTCTAAGTGGTCGTGCAGATTTCTCGATTCCCTCTCTAAGATGTCTAGAGGAACCTCCAGGTCTGCGTAGGGTCCCCGTTTTACCTCCCCCAGTTGATGTAGCTTCTCTAACAAAGCTCGCTCCTGCTCCCCATGTATTAACGAGTGGTTGAGGGTAGGAGGAATTTTCAATTCTTCTTTGGCGAACTCCCCCGCATGGCTGGGGATTACCGCTGTACTACTTCCTTGCCAATTGGGGTATAGCTGGTAGTGCGATGTGCGCACTGCACACATCTTGGCCAGATGCATGGAACCATGCCCGGCCAAAGTCATCTCCTTGGTGGTAGTGGTGCCATTTTCAGCTCGGCAGCTAACAACTGCTAGCGTGGGGGAGGGTAGACTGTAGACCCAGGAACTGCTCCTGGTATCTGGGATCCAGTACGGGACCCACTCGCTGAGAAGCACCAATTGATTGCAACTTGTTAGTGCGCTTAATCTTTTCCCAAAATATAGCTGGCTTTCGCAGGTCTCATATTCTCTTTTGAAGATGGGGAATGCTGAGGGACATAGAGTTATCGATCCCGTCCTACAGGAGGTATATTGTTCCTGAGGTAGGAAGGCATAGCCATCCCTCTCCTTGTTGACTATCATATATTCTACACTGGTCCGCACTACCACTGTTCGTTTAATGTCTTTCCGATATATCGGGAACTCACGCACTCTATACAGATCGAATAGGCGGTGGGTGGTAACAAGGGGTACGCTTAACATGATGTACAGACGGCCCTTTTCGGGGGCAGCAAAAGCACTTACTTCACATACGTCATAATATTGGTATATCTCCTCTACGGTAAGTTTGGACATTATCCCTAATCCTTCGGGTAGGTGGGCGACTATATTGGTGAGTATAGCAAGCAACTCGAGAGGGGGTATTATATTCGAACTGAGCCTACCTAGAGCTACTACGTCTAAGGCACCCCTGAGTTTCCCTAGTTCATATTTAGTTTGTCCTATCATGAACTCTAAGTTTCTAAAGCATGTCGTTATATTGACGTAATTTTCTAATATAGTTAAATGGTCCGTGAGAGCTTTGTGTGCGGTTATCGACAAATTTATATGTTCCTGCAGAGTCTCTGAAAGTAAGAACAACTTCCTCGTTGCGTCCTCCGCGCGTAGTCCTAATTTACGACTAACACTAATTTGCCGGTCTAACAAGTGGATGATTTCATCCTGATGAGTTTCCAATTCCTCTTTTTTTTTTTTTTTTTTTTTTTTTTTTTTTTTGAAGGGGGAAATGCTGCATTGCACCTTCAGAGAACTTACGGTAGTCCCCTGGTGTGTGAGACTCTTACTCACTAAAACCTCCCTCCCATTCAGGCCTTGAAGTCCACTCCGGAACCGCTTTCACATTACTTCAGAGTGGAGGCCTCGTATTGAGCTCTGTAGGCTTTTCTTCTTTTTGCATTCCCTCCTGTACTAATTATTATTATAATTTTTTTTTTTTTTTTTTTTTTTTTTTTTTTTTTCCTTAGGAGACAATCTCCTCTTCAGATTTTTTTTTTTGTCTCAATTCCTCTAAATCTGTCGCTACGCGCCCTAGCTCCTCCTCCGTCGCCGTGCCGAATAAAGCTTGAAGGGCATACCCCCCCATATTAATCAGGCCCCTCTTGACTCGACGCGTGGGTAACACTTGCACTAGTTCCTCCGCATACCCTCGTACTTCCTCCATAGCTTGGGTCACACGCCGGAGTTCACCTGCTAGCATTAAGTCGGTCGTCGCCCCGTTCATCCTTTGTTCCTCTAAGGTTATTCGTACTCCTTCTAGACTTCGGGAGAGCACGTCAAGATCTTCTCTGTATCCTTCTACTCTTAGTTCTGTTATTACCCTCCACTGGCCTCCGACAACCAGTGCTTGGCCTAGCGGTAAGAAGGCTAGTCCTTCTCTTACCTCTCCCCCTGTAACATAGAGCATAGAATCAGTTTCTCCGTCTTGGCCGAAGCCGGCTAGCTATGGGTGGAGAACTGGGGTTGGAGGCTGGGAGGGGGGAACTTGGGGGTGAGAATATATCTCCTCCGTCTTCAGGAAACCACGTAAAATCATGGGGGTCCTCGTTGCTTATAGTTACACTGTCATCGTCCTCCTCCCCCGTAATACTCCCTCGTGGAATTACTAAGGCCGCAGGTGTTTCCGGTTCCTTCTCCTGTTCTGCTCCTGAGGGTAGCTCGTCGAGTACCGGGATGAAACCGCCTTCCCATGCCTCGGTGGTGGGCATCGTCGCTGTCCACTGGTCGTCGGTATCTTGATTGGGGTTTCGGGCTTCAGCCAGCCTAGGGCTCAGATCTAGGTCGTTATTCGAACTCTCCCCTTCTGTGGTTGTCAGTCGCAGGTTCTCACCATGAGCGCGTTTCAGCCTATTCGCATGGACAATAGTGGTTTTCCCATTTCCTTTGTCGATCTCGAAGTCTAGCTCCCCATATTTCCTCACAATGCGGAAGGGTCCTTCCCAAGGGTGACGGAATTTCTTCGCATGCCCTGGCGTTAACACAGGGTTGTGTAGGTATACATGATCACCTTCACCGTAGGTGGGGATTTTAGCACCGGCATCATGGTATTCCTTATTCCTTTCCCGGTCCTTTTCCGCCTGTTTCAACGCCTCTTTCCTTGCTTCTCCTAACCTTCTTTGGAGCTCCTCTATGTGGGGAATTGGCTCGGAACTCATCTTAGGGGATATGTCACATTCAAATGGGCTGGTTATGTCAGTTCCATAAAGGAGATAGTGGGGAGATTTCCTGAGAGTCGAGTGAGGAATACTTCGGTAGGCCATCAGGGCGTAGGGGACCCACCTGTCCCAATTTCGGCCATCCTTCCGGACAAAGTGTGATAGCGTATCAGTTAGAGTTCGGTGGAAGCGCTCAATCATACCGTTACACTCCGGATGGTATGGAGTCGTCTGTACTTTCTTAATATTCAGCAATCTACACACCTCCTGCATCAATTCGGAAACGAAGTTCCTTCCCTGATCCGTTAGCAGTCGTTGGGGTATTCCATGTCGAGTCACTATTTGGGTGACGAAAGCATTTGCAATGGTCTCCGCGGTTTGGTCTTTCAGCGGTATGGCTTCCGGGTAGCGGGTGCAATGGTCTATGAACGTCAGGAGATACCTGTTCCCTTGGGTCGAGGTCGGCAGAGGACCTACGATATCCATCGACACTTGTTGGAAGGGTAATGTGACAGGGAAAGGGCTACCCATCGGGGCTTTAGGTTTTCGCGTCGTTTTCCTAGTGGCACAAGAGGTACAACACCTGATATAATCCCGAACATCTCTCTCCAAACCGGGCCAGTAGTAGTTTCGCTCGACTAGAGCTTGCGTTCTCGCCGCCCCTGGGTGGCCTGCCGCCGGCGCATCGTGATTAGCCTGTAACACTCGGCTCCTCATAGGTCTTGGCACCACCAGTCTCCACGCTCCTAGCTCTTGCTCCTGGTAGAGTATTCCGTCGTCATCGGTATGGTGCTTACTAGTCTCCTTCCGTAGCTTCTGACAATCTTCGTCCTGTTCTTGAGCAGTTCTGATATTCTCTCTGGTCCACGAGCTCGCTTGCACCGGGGCCACATGCCTGCTCAATGCATCGGCGTTCGTGTGTCTTCTACCCGGTTTATGTATCACTTCATAATCGTATTCGGCCAACCGAAGAGCCCACCGCATGAGCCGGGAGCTGGGATCTTTCAGTCCTAACATCCACTTCAGGGCAGCGTGATCAGTGATGAGAGTAAATCGTCGCCCATAGAGATAACATCTAAAATGTTTCACAGCCCAGACGACCGCCAGGAGTTCTTGTTCTGTAGCAGTATATCTGCTCTCCGCCCCTTTCAATTGTTTACTCGCATAGGCTACTGGTCTCTCCTTCCCGTTCCGTATCTGGGATAGTACAGCTCCGGCTGCGGTTGCTGAGCCATCCGTGGCGAGGATGAAAGGCTGTGTGAAGTCGGGGTAACAGAGAACGGCGTCGCTACATAACTCATCTCTCAACCGGTTGAAGGCCTCGTTTTGGGGAAGTCCCCAGGTAAATTTAGTTCCCGTCTTTGTTAACTCAGTCAATGGTTTCGCTATTTCTGCAAAGTGAGGGATGAAACGTCGGTAATAACCCACTAACCCTAGGAAGGATCGAATGTCCTTGGCATTGTAAAGCATCGGATATTCCTTCACAGCTTTTACCTTGCTCGGGTCGGGCTTCACGCCCTCTGAAGAGACTACGTGACCCAAGTATACAACTGATGACTGAGCTAGCTGACACTTCTCTAATCGTATTCTTAGGTTGGCCTCTCGAAATCGTTGCAGTACGTGTCGCAGCCGCTCCGCGTGCTCGGCTAGGCTCTCGCTGTATATTATAACATCGTCCAAATATATGTAACACTCTACTCCCTTTAGGTGGTGTAGGACGCGGTCCATCGTGCGCTGGAACGTCGCAGGAGCCCCAACCAATCCGAACGGCATGCGGAGGAACTCGTAGTGACCATCCGGTGTGGAAAAAGCAGTCTTCGCCCGATGTTCCTCGTGTACTGGGAGCTGGTGATATCCACTTGCCAGGTCTAGCGTGGAGAAGTATCTACATCTACCCATCCCTTCCAGGGTTTCGTTTATGTTTGGCAGAGGATACGCGTCAGTACGCGTCACTGCATTTAACCCTCGATAGTCAATACAAAATCGGTATTTCGTCGTTCCATCTTCCGTTTTCTTCGCGACTAATACAACTGGAGCCGACCAAGGCGAATCGGAGGGAACTATAACCTGTTCTTCCAGCATACGGTCCACCTGCTCTTTCATCTCCTGTCTAAGGTGGTATGGTACCCGGTAGGGCTTCTTTACCACCGGGGGCGAGTCCCCCGTCTCTATTCGGTGGGCTACTCCTTTGGTGCAGCCCAAGATTCCATCGCAACCTTCAAAAAGCACATCCTGATATTCCTCAAACACTTGGCCTATTTTCTCGGCATCCCGCTGGGACAGATGCTTGAGTTTCTCTCTTACTAAACCCCTCGCCGTGTCCCCATCCCGTTCTCTATATGGCGGTACCATGGTGGTACTAGCTACGGACTTGTAGCTCTCATTACCTCTGTACGTCGTGGCTTCTGCTAAAACCTGATGATTATCAATGACAACAGCCCTCCCAGTTAGATTTACCCCTTTCACATATACTTTTCCATCCTGGACCGTTCCCAAAACCCTCGCAACACGGAACCCTGGTTGCGGTTGTGCAACTGGTTCGCACCAAATCTCCCCGGTCATTCCCTCTATTTCCGCCTTAACCAATCCCTCAGACCACGGTGGGAGCGTTTGGGCTCCATACGCGGTTACTCTCCTTACAACAATCCCGGGTCTCTTTTCTCTACCGGCTTCCTCTGGTCGTACGTCTATCGCCGTTGCTTTCTCCGAAGGTACCATTCCTGTACTCGGTTCCCCCTCCCTTTTCCCTTTCCTAGATTTCGGGGTCCGCTCTGTCTGCTCACATGCTCTTCCTTGGCCGGTAGGCCTAGGGACGTATGAACTCTCCAGCTCCTCTTTCCTGCTTATCTGCTTGCGTGCTCTCCCTTGGCCGGTAGGCCTAGGAACATACAACCTCTCCAAGTCCTCCTCTTCTCCTTCTTCTGTCACAGTGTTGGCTGCGACAAGTTTTGTCAACCTTACATCTCCTCCGGCCGCGTCAATCACGGCCCCTACTTTGCGTAACAGGTCCATCCCTAGAATACCATCATATCCCTGGAAAAAGTCGGTGATGATGAACTCGTGTTCGGTTTGCACCCCTCCTAGGGTCACCTCCAGGACTTGGTGTCCCTGGACAGGCATACATTCTCCTGTCACTCCTCGGGCTTGGATTCTGGCCTCCGTTAGTCGCACGCCTGGTCTCGGCGAGCGAAGGAGCGAGATATCCGCACCCGTGTCTACCAAAAGAACGAGTTTTTTTCCTTGAACTTCCACTTCGTATCCTATTCCTCCTTCACGCCGCACGATCACATTCGGGACGTAGGCGTCCCTTGCCCCTGTCCTTGGCCACCCAACAGTGGGGCGTCTGTTAGGTGGTAGGCGTTTGGGTGTGTTGGACCCGAAGGTATCGACTGACCCCTATATGATGTTGGGGCGGAGTCCGGTGGAGGGAGGGCCCTTAAAGGCCGTTGCTGGTTGCCCCAGGCCTCCCTTCCTCTCTGGGGACAATCCTTCATCAGGTGGTTCACTCCATTACACGTATAGCAAACCACAACGCGTCTGGGACACTCCCGAGCTAAATGATCCGCTCCGCAGACGTAACATCGCAATGGAACTCTGGGTCTACTTCCGGTCCTTCCTGGTCCGTTCCATCTCCTTCCGCCTCCTGGATCTTGTCCCCACTCGGCGTTGGTCCTTGACCCGCCCCCTGAACCTTGCCCCCAGCCGCCGTTGGCCCGAGGCCCCCTCAAGTACCTACCCCCTGTCGCTTGGCTGTTTACCATCGTCACGCCGGCGGTTGCATGTAAGGACGGGGCCCCTCTCTCCCCGGGGTCTGGTCTTTCCCTATTAGTGGCCACCTCAAACACGTGTGACGGTGTAATCTCCTTGACCTCTAGTTGGTTGGCCCGTTCAACCCTCTCGGCTCTCAGCACTGCGTCTTTGAGGTCTACAGGCGGCTGGTATCGCAGCTGTCGCGCCGCCTCTCCCTTCAATCCGGCTATGAACACGGCTAAGATCCGCCTGCTCAAGTCCTTTTTCGCCCATTCCTGCTCCTCGATCGAAGGGTATACACTAAGAGTCTTCAACCCGAGAGAACTGCATCGATCCGCAACCTCCCTCACTCCCTCTCCTTTTGTCTGCCTTGCTGCGTGGAAGTCCTGCTCTAATGACTCCCTATCACGGGTTTCCCCAAATCGGTCTTTCAGTTTCCGACTATAGTCGGAGAAGCCTGTGTTTTCTGGTTTCAAATCCGGGCACGCAGCTACAAAAGTGGCGGCGGCCCCCGTTAGTTTAGCCTCACAGACCATTACTTTGTCTTCTTCGGTCCATCTCCCATTTTTAGCAGCCCTTTCTATGTTCCGGATAAAGTCCTCTACCGGTATATCCGTTTTTATGTCCCCCGACCATGGTTTAATAAGATTCTGTAGTGTCAAGTCTCTTCTTGGGGTAGAAGAGACTTCACGGGCCGCGAACTGGGCGTTCGCAATCAGGAGTTCCCCTATCCTGCCCTCAAGTTCCTTAACTTTCTCCTCCATATTTATATGCCTTAGCACCGCAACCCTATTCTCTTAATAAGTAACTAATTCTAAGTTTAAGTCCTATCTCACAACTCGATCTTGGCCGAGGACCGTCACGCACACAAAGCTCAAAACAATAACCAATAACCAGCTCCTGCCTCTTATGATACAGGATATTTATTGTTGACAATAAAGTTTACACAACATAACGACAGAGTACAAAAGAACAATTAAATAAACAAAAGAATTAAATCAAGGGTAAAAGTATAGTTAATAATTAACATAACATATTGGTCGGCATACTAGACCGGTAATACACGCCTGCTCAGGGGTCTGGCGTACCTAGCTTCCCCAGGCTGACCTAACTTACTACCTAGCTTCCTTAATAAAATAATAATCCGGCAATTCTTGCAGCCGGTAACCCCACACCTGACACCAATTGTACTGGGGCTAGGGGTCTTATACTAAATAAAGAATAATTACTCCATAGAACGAAACATATATAATTTTCTTATAAACTTAAAAGTATATTATTTTTATTTGACAAATGTTTAATTAATAAAAGAAACTTTATAAAATATATCTTGTTTAGTAATAGAAATCAACTATAACTTGTATATTCAATCAACACTTTCAATTCATTACGGGTTATATTACTCTTAATTGATACATTCAATTAATTATGAGTTGGGTTATATTATACTAATTATTACTTTCATTTAATTATTAGGTATATTATATCTAGTGAATACATCCCATCATCTATTACTTTCATTATATTTAATTAAGAAAAATCAAGCATAACACCAATATCTTTCATTATAAAACCCCCTATATCTACCCCTTTAGTAAAACAAATGATTTAGTATTTCCAAAATATCCTAACTACTATTAATGCATATAATTACCCTAGTGTTTTGTAGCACTCGCCAACTTTCCCTTTACTATAGGTCGCCACCTACCAACCAGAGAAGGAACAAAAAGGGGAGTAATTATAGTTCATTTCATTTACTCACAGATACCGGGTATCAGGAAAAGTACTAATCCAATATAGTCCATACTGAGTCTCGCTCGCCTGCTCCTAGCACTTGGTATATATATATATATATGTTCACTCGCATCAATCTAGCACAAGACTGAGCTCCCGCTCTTGTCTCGGGGTGGGACGGCCGAGAATGTGCTGACCGCGCTCTGCCCCGCCTAACTCCCACACATTTCTACTGACTCTTATTCACTTTGGATTAAATGCGAATGCATATTTACATTTCGGGGGTCCTAGGCCGCGTCTCCCCCCCATTACAACCATCATAAAGGGTGTGATATGGCCGGTCTCCACCGGATTGTCCCGCCAACGAACTTAGCCGTCCACATATTTGTTTATTTATTTTTTTGTTTATAATTATGACAGACAATTAGTACAAAATATCACAGTCAATACAAAAATAATGAAGAGGCATACAAAAAGATTAAAAACTTCTTAAATGCCACCAAAACATTTACTTATACACAAATTTCTAGCTGGATGTTAGTTAAACACTTTTTAGCAAGCTATCTCCTCGACTATTATTCTTATTAAGTAATTAATATCCATTCAACAATATTATTGAGACATACTATCACTTAATAACTACTTGAACTCTTTCATAGTATATTTATTTACAATTAATAAGTTTGAAATTAAACTCATAGCAGTCATAACTTTGAAAGTTATGGTTTTCCTAATTTTTATAGAAGAAATGTCCTTGAAATGTACTATATATCCAAAACTAATAACACCATTAATTTTAGAACTGACACCAATAACCTGTTATCATAACATTATATCTAATTTTTAATTTGTATATTCACCACTCTTCTCCTTTCTAGTCTTGCCTTTAATTGTTAAAAAAGTCATATTTATAGTTAACCACTGTGCAATATATATTTTTGTTATTTTAGTTTTTAAGTGTTTGTTGTAATATCTTTAAGTTAAGGCAACCCACCACCTTTTTACCCTTACCTTAACTTGCAACCTTTACCTGATCACTTACTGTTAATCCTCTCATCTCCATTTTGTTCCCCACCCTTGTGTTCCTCTAACTAATCCAATCCTTAAACTCTGTTTTCTCCAATCTCACTTATTCACATTCCAAACTTTACTATAGAACTTTCTTTATAGTCTTGTATTGTGCTCATAAATGTTACCCTGATGATGTAAATATATTTTACGAAACTAGTTGGTAAACAAGTTTTTTCTTTAGACCGTACCTCACTAACTCCCTCACATCTATACTTTACGGTTGCTAACTTCCTCTTAATTTAAAAGTTATCATAAATACCTGGGTATTTACCCAAAATGGGTATTTACCCATTTTGGTAATATGGTACCCATTTTTTACCCATTTTGGTAATATGGGTATTTAAAACTGTGGGTAAATACCCAGGGTATTTACCCACAGTTTTAAATACCCGGGTATTTTACATCACTAGGTACACTTATTAAACGCTCCTCTACATCAGCGTTTTCCAACCTTTTTGATGCTGCGACCCTATAAATTTCTCCTTAACGTTTTCGTGACCCTACCTTGAATATAGTGTATTGCATATTGCATACCCTAAGGATTGCAGGCATATACATGGCACCAAGAGCCTGAATTCAACTAAAATCATTACTGGATAAGAGAGGAGGGACCTGTAGCCTGCTAATTTAAAAAAAAAAAAAACTGAGTACACAGATCATCTTAATATACGGTAAATGTCATTGCTTGATGTGTTTATTTTTTTATCTACGATTGATACGAAATATAAACATTATACCTCTGTTTACATGCGTAGAAAGTGATTATTTACATACTTGTATTCATTGCGCATGCGCGTCTCATAGTTCTGAATAATTCCTCTTCTTTACCACGCTAGTGCGGTAAAGAAGAGGAATTCTTCAGCTTTACGCACGATTAGCGAGTTTGTTTACATTTAACAAAACTAATTTGCTATTCTTTTATTAAAGTAACTGTTTATATCGAGTTTTTAGTGAAAAACAATGAATGAATCAAGTGGCTTTAAAGAAAATGTAGAGGATAATACTCCTCCAGAAATAATTAATTCGGCAAAAAATACAACTCAAGATTAATGCCATCTTTATCAAGAGAAGAGATACGAACTTACATACAGCAAGTTTATTTGTTTCTGTATTTATTATTTAAATCTAACAATCGTAGATAAAGTATGGTACGCAACTCGTGGGAAAACGGCATTTTGCATTGCTCGAGTGGTTTTACTACCCTCGCTGTCGCTCGGGTGCAAACTCCACACTTGCATGCAAAATGCTACTTTCCACACTCGACTCGTAATGTACTATTATTTTGTCTGTTTTGAATTATGTATATCAGTTTTGTATTACGTAGAGCGATTAATTTCTAGAGTTATGTCGGCGGGGCCACAACGAACTTTTGTTTGAATTTTAATTTTATAGAAAAGAGATTAAAGCTTCTAAGAAGTTTTATTACTTCTCGTTGCAATACCCTTTATTTTGGTCTTTCAAGTGTTCCGTTTTATCATTTTCTAATGAATTTATGGATATAATTTTATTATTTCTTCTTAAATAAATTAAATTCTATTGAACTTATTTGTGTGTTTTTGAATTTATTTTGCCTGTATAGTTTTAAAGATTTTTCGCGGCCCTAAAATATTTTGTCGCGACCCTGTTTTGGGTCGCGACCATAGGGTTGGGAACCGGGGTGTTGTGGGTGAACTCAACATCCAACATTTTTTTTTTTTTTTTTTTTTTATTTCCTTGCCACCGTCTGGGGTCTAAGATTTAGCCTGTATAGTTTTTGTGTTGAGTTCGCCTTTAATTCCTCTTAAAATGACTGATTAAACTTGAAGGAGTGGTTTGAATAGTCTATAAGGGTGGTTCTCAGACTACAGGCAATTTTCATGTCCACACTCTTCAAATTGCACATAGTGCAATAATTTTATTTTATTTTTTAGATAAATTATTTCTACCATAAATATGCAAGTTAAAATTAAATGTAAATATGCTTTAACAACGTTTTTAATAATATTCGGCTATAAAAATATGTTAAGAAGTGGTAGTATTAACTTATTAAGGTGATATATCTATTTAATAATTGCGCAGTGGAATACTTTCCGAACACTCTATTGTATTTTACACAACATACAAAGTTCAAGTGATTTAATAATAATTCTAAACTAAACAAAAGGATGACAATATATAATCACTGACTGTGACATTATATGTCAGCGTCAATCAACTTATAATAAATATACTTTGATTAGCAGCTCGCCAATACTCACCCCTAATCAAAGCATATACATCCAAATCTAAACAAAACAAAAAAACAAAACATTTGCTCTAATTACGAGTAAAAGCGTAAATGAAAAACTTGCTTCATCCAACCAAAAATTTCTGACGCAGCCTAACAAATCTTTCTCCAGGAATTGCCTTGGTGAGGAGATCTGCTATCTGGTTTTTAGTTTCTATATAGATAATATCTATCAACCCTTGTTCATATTTTTCTCTTAAGAAATGGTATCTAATTTCGATATGTTTAGTTCTTTTATGGTAAGTAGGATTCTTTACTAATTTAATTGAACTCTGGTTATCCATATAGAAACTAATAGGTTTTATAGGTATATTAGGAATTTTAGTATCAATTATAAACTGCTGAAGCCAAGCTGCATCTTTTGCTGCAACTGAAGCTGCAATATATTCGGCTTCAGTAGTTGATAAAGATACCGTGCGTTGGATCTGTGATCCCCATATCACCGGGGTCCCATTAGCTAAGAATACAAACCCTGATGTAGATCTCCTTGTGTCTACATCACCTGCGTAGTCTGAATCCGAATAACCAACAAGATGGAAAGATTGTTCTTTTCGGTACTCTAGTCCTAAACCGTCAGTCCCCTTAAGATATCTGACTATTCTCTTGGCTGCATTCCAGTGATCCCAGGTGTAGTTGCTCACGTATCTTGCAAGTTTATTTACTGCAAATGCGATGTCAGGTCGGCTCACCACGGCAAGATACATTTGAGATCCAATCAATTCACGATAAGGAACTGTTATTGATTTTCTATCATTTGAAGATTCTAGTAAAGTATTTGGATCAATGGATATGCTGCAAATCTTTGACTCTTCTTGACCAAATTTCTTTACTAATTTCTTGATATAATTATTTTGGTTTAAAAATATTGTTTCACCTTCGTGTCTTATCTCCATTCCCACATAATAGCTAGGCTTTTCAATGATTGATAATTCAAATTCTTTTTTCATTTCTTCAATTACAATATTAATTACTTCTGTCTCTTCTGCAAATATCATTCCATCATCTGCACTATCATCATACATCATCATCACTAGTCGAGCTTTAAATCTAGCAATTTTTCCATTAGGATGCCGTTTCACTTTAAATACCCATTTAGTTCCAATTATCTTTTTATTTTCAGGTTTAGGTACAATTTCCCAAGTTTCACATTTTTCTAAAGAATTTAGCTCGTCTTGAATAGCTTCTATCCACTTTTCTTTATTATCACCACAAATCGCTTCTTCGTATGTTTTTGGTTCATCAAATTCAACAAAATTTGCTGTATATCTATAGGGTGGTTTTAAACTATCCCGAGGTCTAAGATTATACCTCATGTCTGTCATATTTACATATTTTGTGTTTAAATCATTTTCTAATACGTTATCATTATCATCTTCTTCATGGTCATTATTCATTTCAACTTCATCCTTCTGTTTATTAGCATTATTCTCTTCATCATTACCATCATTACTTTGAACATCAATATTTATTTCAACGTTGTTTTCTAGATTATCTTGATCGTTATTTTCCATATTATCATTATTTTTAATAATTTTATTGTTTTCTATTGCATTTTGAAAAATATCTTCTTCACTTTCAGAACTATTACAATATTCAAAATACATTGTGTCAGATTTTTCCATTTTTTCTTTTAAATATCTCTCATCAAACATAACATTTCTAGATACTTTTATAGACCTTGTTTTTGGATCAAATAATCTGTAATTTTTCGAATTTCCTTCGTACCCAACAAAAATGTATTTCTTACTCTTGGCATCTAATTTCTTACGTAACACATCTGGTGTTAGCATGTACGCTGCACTTCCAAATATTTTTGCGTGACTCAAATCCGCCTTTTTTCCTGACCATAATTCAAATGGAGTTGAATTTGGAGCTTGAGATGTAGCGGTGCGGTTTAATATGTACACAGCTGTATTCACTGCCTCTGCCCATAGATATTTAGGCATTTCTCTTCCGTACAACATAGATCTTGCACTTTCCATAATAGTTCTCATGTCTCGTTCTGCTCTAGCATTTTGTTGAGGTGTATAAGTTGCTGTAGTCTCATGAACAATGCCCATTTTATTTAAATATTCCCTAAAATCGCTGTTACAGTACTCAGATCCATTGTCAGTATGTAAAATTTTAACTTTATGATCATACTTTGTTCTGATCTGATTCACAAACATTTTAAAATTTTCAAGTGCATCACTTTTGTGTTTCAAGAAACAAACGACCCGGTAACCGGTAAATTCATCCTTGAATAAAGCAAAATATCTTGAGCCAGAAACCGATGCAACTGGCATTCGACCACTTAGATCACTATATATAACATCGCCAGGGTTTGTTACTTTCAAATGATCACTCTTCTTAAATGGAAATCGGTACTGTTTTCCGAGGGTACACGCTTCACAAAAATCTTTATTCTCATCGTTAAGTTTAACTCCTGTTATTACATTTTTCTTGACCATATTAATAATTTTGTCAGAATTGACGTGTGATAATCTTTCATGCCATTTTTGTAAACTTGACGTTTCTTCTGTCAATAAACTTTCATCTTGAACTATAGTTTTAAATAACATCCTATAAAGATTATTTGGCTCTTTGACACCACAAGCCACTAACTCACGATCACGATAAACTTCTGCGAGATTCTTATTTTTAATAATTTTCAATCCCTTTTCAGTTAACATACCCTCAGACAATAAATTTCGTGTTAGCTGAGGTACGTACAAAACATCTTGAATGATTGAATCGTACCATTTTCCTTTTATCAATTTTTTTATTTTTACTGTGCCTTGAGCTTTAATAGGGAGTTCTTGGTCATTTCCTAGTTTAACAGTTGATAAATCTATTACTTCTTCAATAGAATCAAAGAAATCCCGACGAGATGTCATGTGTCTCGAACACCCGCTGTCCATCAGCCATATATCATCTTTGTTTTTATTTTCTGATACAATTAATGCAGAGAAATTTCCTTGATTTCCTTGCTTTTCATTATATGGTAATCGACTTTTACTATATTTATTATTATTATTATTATTAGA
This sequence comes from Gerris lacustris, assembly GCA_951217055.1. Lineage (NCBI taxonomy): Eukaryota > Metazoa > Arthropoda > Insecta > Hemiptera > Gerridae > Gerris > Gerris lacustris. Next base: position 6,633,988 of record OX578276.1, on the reverse strand, counting down.
GTTGCTTACCTTTGGCATTCGGCAATTCCGTGCAATATGCCCGCGTCTTGAGCACCGGAAACAGACTGGAGGCTTCCTTTCTTCATTTGTCATCTTTATCTTTTCTTTATTTGTTATTAATGCAGTATCTTTTTCTTCCACCGATGTAAGGTTAGACTCTTCATCTAATAATCTTGATGTTAAGTTTCCTAGAGTTTGACGATCGTCACTCATAGATAACCACGCCTGTCTAAAGCCGCGAAATTTTAAGGGGAGACTTCCTAAAATTTTTGTTATAATTGAATTGTCACTGACAGTATCTCCTGAATCACGAATTTGCTTGGCTAAACATTCTACTTTTGAGATATGTTGAGCAATAGAGTCGGATGGATTCATAGTGTAACTGTGAAATTTTTCATGAACAATTAATTTATTGGATTCACTTTTAACATCAAAAATTGAATTTAATTTGTCCATAACATCTTTAGCAGTCTGGCAGTTTTCTATTAGTTCGACTTGTTTGTACACCATTGCTGAGGTAATGGTACACATAGCAATCGCATCATCCTTGTCCCATTTCTTAGCATCTTCGGGTTTATCTCTCGGACACGGATCAGTCAGAGTGTATTTAACACCTTTTGCTCTTAGAGCACACATAACTTGAAAACGCCACTGACGAAAGTTTTCTCCATCAAATTTATTGATGTTTCCAATAAAATCGAACTTTTCCATGGTGAAAACTTAAGCACAAATAATCACAATTTTAGAATAAATATTTAACTCACTTAAATTCAACTCTTCACTTAAACTCACCGTTGCTGGTGCACATAACCTATTAACTTATTAAGGTGATATATCTATTTAATAATTGCGCAGTGGAATACTTTCCGAACACTCTATTGTATTTTACACAACATACAAAGTTCAAGTGATTTAATAATAATTCTAAACTAAACAAAAGGATGACAATATATAATCACTGACTGTGACATTATATGTCAGCGTCAATCAACTTATAATAAATATACTTTGATTAGCAGCTCGCCAATAGGTAGTGGTTGTTTATAACACAGGTTATAATTGTTTGTGAACGATTTTGTTCCTGTGATTTATTAGCATAATACTGCCTGTTTAAATTATGTCAACAATATATTTTATAAAGACATTTTTAAAGTAAATAATTTACTTACAACTTTGAAATGTAATTACCATGTCTTTAAATAGTTGTAATTACCGTGGGTCTTATTCATTTTTAAAAACCACGGTAGTTACAGTTTTACCACTTCTTTTACCAGCCGAATATTATTAAAAACGTTGTTAAAGCATATTTACATTTAATTTTAACTTGCATATTTATGGTAGAAATAATTATCTAAAAAATAAAATAAAATTATAGCACTTTGTGCAATTTGAAGAGTGTGGACATGAAAATTGCCTGTAGTCTGAGAACCACCCATAAGCGGATTCAAAGGGCGAACTCCACGCTCCCTTCTCTAACTCCATAAGTCCCCTACTTCTCTCATTCCTAAATCTTATCAGGGTTTTTGGTTGAGTTTGCCCATTGCTTTATAACATTAATTTAAGTTTTTCTCAAAATTACCAAATGTTAAGTTCGCCCTTCATATTCAGGACGCCTCAATTATTCTATGCACTATTTGAAGAAATAACAAGGCAGTTAATTAAAACATTGAGATTTTATACTGATTTAAAGTTTACCTATATTCTGGCCTTCATCTGTTGCATCCCTGACAGGTGAAGTAGGTTCAATTTTTACAAACCACTGCTTACTATCTACTTCACATGGTTCAGTCGGTGAACCTACAACATAATAAGAGTAGGAAATTAATATTTATAAATCCTTGAAATTATTTTGACTCACCGGACCCCCCGCCTTCAGAGGACTTTATAAATGTGGCCACTCTCACGCTCTGCACATGTCAGGATCGAGTTCAGGTGTTTCCACCCAAATAAATTCAGATACGATCCCAGAATTTAGTGAATCTAGGTTTCCATGGACACTTATACTTATCATGAAAACATAGAAACTGATTTAGAGTTACCTGGATCTTGTTCTACTTCTGTTGTATCCCGATCAGGTGAAGCAGGTTCAGTTTTTAAACACCATGACGTACTATCTACTTCACATGGTTCTTTGGATGAACCTATAACATAATAAGAATAGGAAATTTATATTTACAAATATGTAAATGGAATTATTTTATTAATCACCAGGCTAAAACAGAATACAAGGTCTGTTCAGAAAATAACCGAACTAAATAAGTGACAGAGAATCATCTGCGTAAGCTTGGTTCAAAAGTTCAAAGTTGTATCTCTGACAGGCGAAGTAGGTTCAATTTTTACAAACCACTGCTTACTATCTACTTAAAATGGTTCAGTCGGGGAACCTACAATATAATAAGACTAGGAAATCAACAATTATAAATCCTTGGAATAGTAATAGATCACTGATTAGTAAATAATGGATATACTGTAAGTTAGAAGATTACTAAATAAATTCTGCCACAATAATTAATTTTATTGACAGGACATCAATTATGTCAGCATAATGGATTATTCAAATATTGTTTCAGTTTAAGCTGAAACTGGTCTGTTAGTAAGAAAAGTGATTTGTTTTTTTTATTTTCTGCTCCTAACATCTGCCCTTGACTCACCGGATCCCTCACCTTAGAGGATTTTATAAATCAGGTTAGTTCTGCTTAGAGCAGTGGTTCCCAAAGTATTTTTTACCATGCCCCCTACAGTCAAGAATAAAACTTCCCACACACCCCCCCCCCCCCCCCCTTACACAATTTTATGTGGTAAAAAAAATTAAATAAACAAGTATTACATTGAATAACAATACATTTATTTTTATTACAATTTAAACTTACAACAACATTACAAGTTTCAATTTAAACTGAACAAGTAAGAGACAAGATATATCAGTGAGATGGATGAGCTTCCATTTGTTTTTTACAAGATTCCCTATTCTTGGATGAGCATTAGAAACTGCACAACAAAAATCATTAGCAACATCAAGTTTGCCCCGATACTTTGTATTTATTGCAACAAGTGCTGAAAAAGATTTTTCACATTAGACGTTCGGTCGGCAAAGCTATCTCGATCTCGAGGTCCCACGCACCCCTTGACTTGTCTTTACCCCTCCCTTGGGGGGCGCGCCCCCCACTTTGGGAACCAATGGCTTAGAGTAACAGCCTATCTCTCTTGGTTAGTTGCAATTATTCTAACGCTCAAACCCCAGTTTGGGGGAGTACAAATACCAAGCCAAGAGGAAGAGTTCTTCTAGGGTACATAATGAGTACACCTGAGCTTTACATTCTCAACCGTGGAGCTGTCCCAACTAATTACTTCACTGAGAGAAGGAAAGAGGTAATGATATCTTACTTTGGACTCAAGATATAATGAGCAGAGTAAAGAATAGGAAAGTGATCTGGAAGACTCCATGTGGGAACACAGACTCATCCAGTTTTGCCTAGAGGAGTTAGCTCCTCAAGTAGTGCTCTACCCAACTCCAAGTTCCACAGACCGGGTCCATTTCAGGAGATCACTCAAAAATAATCTCAACGTGATTGAGAGGATTCCAGAGAGCTGGGAATAAACTGAGGATTACAATTCCAATTTTACCAGTGCAATAAGGACGGCTTATGAAGAATGTTGTTGGTGATAAAAACAAATAGAGACCCTACAAAGGTGTGTCAAACACTCTCTAAACAAGGCCATAAGGGCAAATTCTAAAATACTAAGGGTGGCGGCATATAAAGAGGACTCAAAAAAACAAAATTAAAAAGGCAAAATGTGGTGCAACTACTGCAGTGAAATTGGAAAGGCGAATCGAGCAGCAAAGTTTCACTGTATTCTCTCTGTCTCCTGCAGTAGGAAATAGACCTCTCCTCACTGAGGGGAACAACTTTACCACTTCCTAAGAAGAAACATCAGATAAACTCTTAGTGGATTGGACAGATGGAAGCAATACATGACAACAGAATCATAGAATTCCTAAAATAACTGTCCCTAAACCTGACTGTGATGAAAGGGCCAAGTATCAGACGTTTTTTGTGCTGCTTATGCCATGAGTATTTTGATACGACTTACTATTCAATTATAAAGGTGAGTTCACAGCTAGCAGATCCGAGAGGGCGGAAGGTTATATAGATAACAATATACATTAGAACGTCGATTATCCGAACGTCAGTTATCCGAACGTTCAATTATCCGAACTAGCTTCATGGGAAAAAAAAAAAAAAATCCAAAGCCACCGCTAAATTAATTCCTAGAAAGAGCGGTGACAGCTGTATAAAGGGATCCCAGATTTCGATGAATTCAGTTTGACGGGGCAGACATTAACATTTGTTTACTAAAAACTAACTTTTGTTTATCTATGTAATTTGTGGAATTATTTGCAGCATTTTTCTATTTAATACCTTTCTGTACTGTTGGTGGGTTATGTTAATGCTCTCAGTTTCAAATCATTCATTGTGAGGTATACATTTAATTAGTTAGTGGTTAGATATTTTAAGTAAAACTTACAACATGTCGACAAAAAGGAAACGGGGAATGCTTTCATTAAAAGATAAAATGGAAATTATAACACGGCTGAAGAAAGGTGAAAGCCAAGGCATTGGCTATCAAGTTCGGTGTTGGTAAATCAACGATTAACGATTACGGGAATAATAAATAATTCTGATTCAATCACTTGGCCAAGGTTTAAGTGCACTTAATCTTGACAGTGAGGAAGGCAGTTTAAATCGTAAAACTATAAAAAAAAAAACCGAAATCCAAATTGTTGGAAGATGCTGCATTCACTTGGTTTTTTGCAAAAATGAGCCTCTGGACAGCTCATATCCATATCTGGACCCATATTGTGTGATAACGCAGAGGAATTAAACATGAAGCTTGGTGGTGACTCTTTATTCATCCTCAGTTCTGAGTGGCTGAAAATTTTCAAATTACGTCATGGGATTCGACTAATCGAGATTCATAGTGAAAAATTAAGCAGACGAGTATTACAACCCTCTTTATGCCAAATTAATCTTAGGTGATACAACTTTATACATTTCTTTTCACTATGTACTTGATAAATAAAACAAATATGCTTTTTGCATCATCCTTTTTAAATTTCTAGTGAATTTCGATTATCTGAACCACCCCAAAAAACATTAGTTCGGATAATCGACGCTCTACTGTATCTTGGGAAAGCCGCCGTGACAGAGTCGCTGTTTCTCCCACCCTTGAGTTTTGGTCAGTCAGGTTATAAACAAAGCCAATTATGACATTGAGTTTTCAACTTGACTGTAGTTCTCAGGCTTAGAAAAAAATTATATAATAGATTATACATAAAGACATATATAAATAAGAAATAGGTAGGGTAGGTTGTTGTACCTTGGGCATAGTGTACCTTGGAACACTTTACATCTCTGAATAGTGCTGCAACCTAGTGAGCTGTAATTCAATTATGTTGTAGAACTAGCCGCTAGGAAGCCCTAGAGTTAGTTTTAGGTGGATCGCGTGAAACACGTGGACGCTGTTGGGAAAAGTTTATTTTAAGGTGGAAAAGTAAAAATTTTTCCCTATCGTTTTCTATTTTTAGTGTGAAGTGAGTGTTCTTTTTGAGGCCCAGCTACCGCTTGTTGATTTCAGCATTGATTGGTGAGTATTTTCATAAGTTATTTAAATATATTAAGCCTAAGTTCTTAGCGTTAGTCGCTATGTTTGTAAAACGCGTCCCCTCTTGTTCCTTGGAACACAACCCCTCCTGTACCTTGGAACATGTTCCAAGGTACAGGATGCTAATGTGTTTGTGTATTGTTTCAGAAAACGATGCCACGAAGCAAATTAGGAGTTAAGAGGCCTTCAGTTAACCCTGATAACCTCAAGAAGGCTGTCGATGCTGTTGTATCACTTACAAATAGTATTTCATTGAGAGAAGCCTGTTCTGTGTACAATGTCAAGCTCACTACTCTGTCCCGCCATTTGACAAAATTTCGAAATTCTGAAGCTGAGACTTTCGAATACAAATCTAATTTGAATGTGAAAAAAGTGTTTTCCGAAGAAGAAGAAACCCGTTTGGTTCAATACATTAAACATGTCGCCGGGATGAATTACGGTTTGACAAAGAAAGGTGTGAGGGAACTTGCGTTCAAATACGCAACTGCTAACAATAAGAAATACCCTGAAGGTTGGGATGAGGACAAAATTGCTGGTGAGGAGTGGATGAGGGGTTTTTTGAGTCGCCATCCAGACTTATCAATAAGAAAACCAAGAGCAACAAGCTTGAGCAGAGCGACTAGTTTTAATAAAACAAATGTTGATCTATTCTACAGAAATATTGAAACTGTACACCAGAGAGATGGACCAATACCTCCTGATAGAATCTGGAATTGTGACGAGAGTGGCCTATCAACTGTGGAGACTCCTGCAAGAGTTGTTGCACATCGAGGCGCCAGGCAGGTCGGCAGTGTAACTTCGGCAGAGCGTGGGAATCTTGTTACGATGTTAACTAGCATTAACGCCACTGGGAATTCTATTCCACCACTGCTAATTTTCCCTAGGGTGAACTTTAAAGAAATAATGTTATACGGTGCTCCGCCTGGTTCGATTGGAGCTGCAACTGCAACTGGCTGGTCCAACGAGGATACATTTCTACAATATTTGAATCATTTTATAAAATCTGTAAAGCCTTCAAAGAAAGAAAAAGGCTTGCTTGTTATGGACAATCATGAAACACATCTGAGCGTTCAAGCTGTGAATTTAGCTTCAGATTCTGGTATAGTTGTGGTAACGTTTCCCCCCCACTGCTCACATAAGCTACAGCCCCTTGATGTTAGTGTTTTTGGACCTTTTAAAACATTTTACAACCAATACGTTGATGCCTGGTTGGTCAATCACCCAGGGCAAACTTTTAACATTTATGGTGTCTCTGAAGTGGTTGGAAAAGCTTATCCTAGGGCTTTCACACCAAACAACATTACAAAAGGTTTTCAAGCCACTGGAATTTACCCTTTTGATAGAAATGTTTTTTCTGATGAAGATTTCCTGCCGTCGTACGTTACAGACCGGCCCAACCCTGCTCCTGCTGGGCAAAATGCAAGCGAAACAAACATCCAACAAACTAACAACATTTCCAACGATGCTTCACATATTCCAAGTTCCTCTTCAGTAGTAGATCCAACAGTTCTTTCACCCGAGCCAAGAATAAACACAAACAAAGGGAGACAGCCAGGGAAAACGATGATTGCAACTGATACTCCAGAGAAGTTACAAATTAAGCTAGCAAAAGAAAAAAAAATGAATAAAAATTATAAAATAAAAGAAAAGGAAAAAAATTCCACACGAAAACTTGACCTTGGCGACAGTTTATTAATGAAAAAATTGCATAAAAGAGAGACCAAAGAAAACCCAAGAAAAGCCAAGAACATAAAAAAAAACAAGAGGCCTGTCCAAGACCAATCGTCTGACGAAGAAGTTGATGGAGGCGTCCCTCTTGTAGAAACTGATGATTCTGATAGTAATGACGAGGAATGTATATTTTGTTGCGAAGCCTACAGAAATGATTCGTTGGGAGAACAGTGGATTAGATGCGTAGCTTGCAAACGCTGGGCTCACGAATTGTGCCCGGCTCTGAAAAAAGTGGCTGGAAGACATACATCTGTGACCATTGCAGAAATTAATGTGCTATATGTTATTTTGTCACTTTCACAATAATTACCCTAATATTGTTACCTTCACTTATTAGTTTTTAGTTAGTTGTGTTTTGTATCATATCTTATTTTCTAATTTGTCATACTTAATATTGCTATTTTTTTTACTTAAGATGTTATAACTAAAAAAAAAGTCTTAATAACTTTCATACACCTGTGACCATTGCATAAATTAATATGCTATGTCATTTTGTTACCTTCACAATATTAGTTATCTTACTATTGTTACCTTCATAATTTTAGTTTTTAGTTAGATGTGAATTATATCCTATCTTATTGTCTATTTGTAGTACTTAATCTTGCTATTCTTTTAAACATAAGATGTTATAACTACAACAAATTTTAATAACTTACTTTTTACTATATCACTTTATTATAATATGTTACTATATTACTTATAAAATGAACAATATATTTTATTTAACTTTTAAACTATTTTGAGTTGTACTGCCTCAGTATACATTTGTTTTTTCAAGGTAAAAGGACGCGTTCCAAGGTACAAGAGGGTGTGTTCCAAGGAACACGAACATTTGTACCTTGGAACACTTTTTTTTATTTTTTAAAATATTTTTTAGCATTTTTGTTATACTGTTTTATTCAAAAACAAAAATATGTATTGATGGAGGTTTACTCAAAGGTAAGTTACACCACTATAATACGTTAAAAACTATTATACACTAGCAGAAAAAAAATAAAATGTAAAAAGTGTTCCAAGGTACAACAACCTACCCTATATACTAAAAATAATGTAGGAACAGGTACAAATATATTATAACAATTTAAATATTATATAAACACAGGAGGGAAACAAGCAGACGACGTAGTGAAGGTTTCATACAGATTTTAAAGTGATGCTGCAAAAAGATGATTAAGAACCAAATTTTTGCGGTGCCACAAGTGTTGCCATAGATGAATCCCATTGGGCCAACGCAATTACGTATCCGCTAGCTGTGAACCCACAATGAAAAAACTTTAATGTTGTGTTGGGCATTTTTGAATAAAAAATTTCAACTTTTGGGCTTTTTCCTATCAGTTAAAAGGCTAAAACTACAAGTGTGCTAAATTTCAAGTTCCTAGCTATTCTAGAAGTCACATAAATTTGGTGAGTAAGAAAGTCAGTAACAAAAGTGTGGAACTTTTAAACCCTTCCCTGGTGAAAAGGCTGAATTCTTTATAGTGTCCGAAGCTACTTCAGCTTAATCTATGTTTTAATTTTCAAAAGCCCATCCTAAGAGGAAGCAGAGATAAGAGGATGAGAAAAACCAGGTGAATTGGTTCTAGTAAAGATACACTTACTTCGTTCACACATCATTATGAAAGTGTTTTGAATCGGATTCGTTTTTAAAGGGATACATGTTCACACAACAAAAAATACAGGTGATCAAAATATTATCCAAATATGCCCGCAAATGTTTACATTTCTTATACATATACAAGTTGTTAAAACTTTTTACAGGTTCTTTATAGTATTAAATTTTGTTCAAAAACGTTTTGCTGTTTTATTTAAACTAACTGAAAGAGTGTAAAAGAGTAAAATAACCTCATATCTCAATTCCCTCCTCGACCTGTTCATGCGGGCGTTATAAATACCATTCCCTGATCTGATCACCTATTACTACGTTCACACATCGTTGTGGTAACCCGCTGGTTCAAAACACTGTGTGAATGGAGAATGACGGATAGCACTAGTTTAAATCCGCTCTTGCAAAATCATAGTTTAAAAATAAGCATAGTAATATTGTATAACAAATAACTGATATGTATTAGTATATATAAGATGCGTTGTTAATGTTTTAGGCATGAAGATGACCAGGTGTGATAAATATAGCCATATGAGATATGTACGATTTATTTAATACACCCTGAAACGACCAAACCACAAATTAAACTCCAAAAAGTTTTTAAACAAATATGAATACTATAAAGAGCCAGGCTAATTCGGATTGTACGTGCCATCAAAATTTTGTCGAGTTGGACCTCTACCTGATTTATATACAGGGTTGTTCTTCTTCAGGAAATGAGCGAAGCACCGCCAAGAGGTGCGGAGCGGCTATTGAAAATTCAAGGGTACACAAAATTAAGGTTTTTAATTTAATATGCGGGATTTTATCACCTAACCTCAGAGTGGTGGCACGTACAATCCGAATTTTACCAAGAGCCAATCAAATCTTTTAATAACTTGTAAATAAAATGTAAAAATTCATATTATTATAATTTTAAGGGGGCATAAAAGGTTTTACTCGCGAAGTCACCGTCGAAAAAAATATTTGTATTTTTATATTTTGAGAGAACTGTGTCGTTTTAAAACAGAATCGGATCCGAAAAGCTTTCATAGCGTGTGTGAACGTAGTATATATTTTTGGTGGAGCGGATTTGAACCGATACGAGCCGTCGTTCTCCATTCACACAGCGTTTTGGGTCAAACTGAGAAACACGGTGCGTTGAGAGTCGATTGTCAGTGGGCGGGGCTTAAGTGACAGTTTCGAGATATGTGGGCGGGGCCAACTACTCCTCTTAACAGGCGCTAAATTTGAATTAAAAAATTCTTTTTGTTACAGTTTCGAGCCATGTGGGCGGGGCCTCTTAACAGGCGCAAAATTTGAATTCAGCAATTCTTTTTGCACTTCGATATGCAGCGATATGAGATATGCACGATCACGCAGCGGTGCGGAACGGCCCTAGAAAATTCAAGGGCATATAAATGTATTTTTAATTCGATTTAGACCTCTGCCTGGTCTATATGCAGGAGGGTTTTTTTTCTTCAAAAAATAAGCGGCACCGCGAAGCAGTGCGGCGCGGCCCCTCAAAATTCTAGGAAAACAATTAGATATCACGCCATTTTAACAATCGATATAATCTAGTTCGACCTTTATAACGTCTATTAATTTGACAGTTGGCGCCTTTTTTGGTTGATTTTCTCCTACTTTTTTGGCAATTAAGTGGGGGTGAAGGGTGTGACACCCCTACCCCCGACAATCCTAATCCGCGATTCGCGCCCTCAGCCCAGCCATTCCTTTTCTGTTCGTTTCGTTCTCGTTCCGTATTCCTGATCCCTACCAGTTCTTAAGTCGTTTCCAGTTCGCTTATAAAATCAGTATCATTCAATTCAACAGTATCATCAAGAAACATTTTTTCCTCGAGAGTGCCGGGTTTCCTCTTAATATCACTTAGTATGAATGCTCCGATTGATGCGAGGTTTCTGTGGGGTTTGTTCAACGAGTGTGAGAGTGATGAGGGAATGTTGAAAGTGTTACAGTTTTGTATGGATGTTGGTTTGATTGCGAAAGAGTACGAGTGTCCGGTATGTGGGAAAAAGATGACTTTGAGCAAAAGGCACGATTTGAATGATAGGTATGAATGGGTGTGTCGAGTGTACATGAATCCCGGGAAGCACCATGTTAAGAGGTCGGTCAGGCGTGGTAGTTGGTTCGAAAGGAGTAAGGTGTCAATCATGGAAATATTATTGATGACCTTCTATTTCGTTAACCAGCTACCGCAGAAGTTTATTGCTAAGCAGGTCCGAGTTTCTGAGCATGCTGTGTGTGACTGGAGAAGTTTTTTTAGGGAAGTGTGCTTCGATATATGTGTCAAGGATGATAGGAAGAAAATAGGTGGACCAGGAGAGGTGGTAGAAATAGATGAGAGCAAGTTCGGGAAGAGGAAGTATAATAGAGGCAAGCGAGTGGATGGTAAGTGGGTGTTCGGTGGAGTTCAGCGCGGGTCGAATGAGTGCTTTCTCAGGGTCGTTGAAAAAAGAGATAAAGGTACCCTCCTCGAGATAATTAAGGCCTCTGTACTGCCGGGTACCACCATCTACTCGGACTGTTGGAGGTCTTACGATTGTCTTGAAGAAGAAGGTTTCCCTCACGGGACGGTAAACCATTCTTTTCATTTTAAAGACCCTGAGACAGGTGTACATACGAACTCTATTGAGGGAACGTGGAGTGCCGTTAAGAGGAAATTACCCAGTAGGACCGTCACCGATCAGTTCGACTCGTACTTAGGAGAGTATATCTGGCAAAGGAGTCGGGCTGATCGTGACGATCTTATGCGTGCATTCCTCGAGGACGTCATCAAGGTCTACTCGCCTTCAGGCCAAGACCTTCCTGAAATAGAGGACGAGTAAAAAGGTACGCCAAATATATTTTATTCCAATCAAAACTTCATAATTTGGTTAATAATTTATATTTATGAGAAATTATGTATTTTTGTCTAAACAGTACGTTCAAATTGGATATAGTTTTAGAAATATAGATAAACTTGAAATATTAAACAAATACATAAATTTGAATTTCGCGCCTATTCAGTGGAGTTCTTGCCGCCAAGAATAGTTCATTAGCTCCGCCCGCAAAAGTCGATAGTTTTAGGCTCCGCCCACTTTTCTATTCGATACTGTAAACAGCACCGTATATCTCAGATTTACCGCGTTTTGAACTAGTGGATCGTTTTCAAAAGCGTTTCCAAAACGATGTGTGAACGTAGTACTCTGACTCTGCATGCTTACTGGAACTTAGCCTTGCGCACTGCCGAGCCCTCAGATAAGACCCTTCATATTTAGAGAGAGCAAACTAGACAAAGGTAAGTTATCAAAATTATAATTTTCATTCACCTGAAGGCAGAGCTGAAGATACGGAGCCGTAGATAAAGGCCCCTATTTCGTCGAAAACCTTTAATTCCTCGTCCATCACACAGCTATATAAACAACTGAACTTAATTTACTACACCAAATTTTAAATGTACTCGTATTCGAGAGAGATAAGGTAGAGGAAGAAATAGAAGCGGCAGAAGGACCAGCCCCAGCTGAAACTGCTTATTGATTAGTTCTTAGTTGATGCGTGCTGTGCGTGTGCGCGCAACTCTCCCTCCACGCTTAGGTCTCGGTCCCGACTGCAACTCTTATGTCGCCCGGGATTATGCCCACATTTACGTCTCCAATACGCCGGGGAAGTGTGACGTCACTTAGGTAAAAAAGTGTGTGAAGTTAGGTTAGCTGGCTCATAACATTGGATATAGGTGGGGGTTTATCAGTGCTATTTTATTTTATTATTATTTTTTAATCAATTATTTGTTTTATCATCTATAATGTATACATTTATTGGCTTATTAATGATGTTACTAATACATGATAAGGTTAAAAACAGTTAAAAAAGCTTTTAATAGAGTAAAAAGAGCACATCTGTGAGTAAGTTATTTTACTTCTTCTTTGAGTTATTTGTGAGAATTATTTGTTTTATCATCTAAAATGTATACATTTATTGGCTTATTAATGATGTTACTGATATATGATAAGGTTAAAAACAGTTAAAAAAGCTTTTAATAGAGTAAAAAGAGCACATCTGTAAGTAAGTTATTTTACATCTTATTTGAGTTATTTGTGAGAATTATTTGTTTTATCATCTATAATGTAAACATTTGTTGGCTTATTAATGATGTTACTAATATATGATAAGGTTAAAAATGGTTAAAAAAGCTTTTAATAGAATAAAAAGAGGAAAAAACTATCAAATGCTTACAGAACTCTACTAAACAATGTATTGTTATGAGCCAGAAAAGATAACCTGACGAAAAATCGTGGAGGGCGCATGACGTCACAGCAACCTTTGTCACTTTTACGTAACCTCTCTGACGCGACGTATACCCAGCACGCCGCAAAGTATAGAGATGATTAGTAATGACGTCACAAGATGGCGTAAGCTTTCGATATGTTTTCGATTCGGTTTGTTTAGGTTCCTTTACCTTATCACCTGTTATCAATCCCATGTAAAATGAATGGGAGAATTTTCTCAACTTTTTAAATAATTAATTATTAAATTATTATTAATTTATAAGACTTTTCAACCTTTGAACGTTATTATACTAAGTCTATTTTAACAATATAAGATAAGAAAACATTAAAAATTGCCGTTCTAGTGGTTTAAAAAAGTATTATTGTGAGTGTGTTTTATTGTGGTGATACCGTCCGGGTCCGTTCTTATTTATTGCTTATTTTTTAAATCGTTTTTCTATTTTAGTTTGTATATTATGTCTTCCACCTTCTCGAGCGTTATGAAAATTTCATCTATACTTCATTTTTTTCGGAGGACAAAGCTATTCTTCGTAAAAGTATGTCAGAGTACTTAAGTAATATTAAATTAATGTATTAAATTAGTTTTTTAATCAAAATTTTAAACAAGTATACATGCGAGACACTCATATCTTATATTATTATACTCGTTAATATAGATAACAAAAAATACACAAATAATAATAGTAATAACAGTCTGCTCTTTGTCTCGTCATCAACGTCTTTTTGCTAGGCTGATCGGTGATCTATTGTATAGTATATAATTATGTTTCAACATCGGTTAAATATAATGCACATTGTAAGTAACCAGGAACAAAATATTATTAGCAAATAATCTTTTATTACCTGGCAGATTAAGTATCACTATCTTTCTACAAGTCCTGTACCCTGAGTATACTTCATCGAGTTTCAAAACTTGAGGAAAATTTATTTTCGGACACACAATATGAACACGAACACACCCTGTAAATTTTTATGGCAACAGGAAATACAAAAAATCAAGTATAAAGATTAATAACTCAAATAGCTTTTTCGATGATATGACCCTTCACACAAATACTCATTTTAAATAACTGAAACGAAAGGTTTTAATGTTTTCTTTGTTACACTCGTTAAAAAAGACTTAGTACAACTATGTTCAAAGGGTGAAAACTCTTATAACTCAATAATAATTTAATAATTAATTATTTAAAAAGTTGAGAAAATTCTCCTATTCATTTTACATGGGTTTGATAAGAGGTGATAAGAAAAAGGAACATAACAAACCGAATCGAATAAATGATCGAAAGCTTACGCCATCGTGTGACGTCATTACTATGTAATCATCTCTATTGTGGGCATAATCCAGGGCGACATAAAAGTAGGGACATGGGCCGAGACCCAAGCGTGGAGGTGAAGGGAGAGTTGCGCGCACGCGCACAACAGCATGGCCTATCTTATCTCCTATCTCCTCTCATTCTTGCAACTATTGAATTTCCAAATAGGTTTGTCTGAAGCCACGCCCACCTTACCTCTCATTGGCCAGCTGTTCCTAGCTTGCCTTTTGCCGCCAGTATTTAAATTAAAATGTTACATCGTCTCTATAGCTAATTAACCTAACCTTTTAAATTTTTTTTACGTACAAATTAAAAGAGTTTCAATATTTCAAAAAATACTTTCGTATTCCTTGTAGTCTAGTCAAATTAAACACTAAAAAGGGCTCGACTTTGTAAAAGGTCGTCGTTCTAATTTGTTTATTTGTTGCTAGGACCTAAGCCAATAGTAAGAACCCCAGTTTGTAAGAGCTATGCGAACAGATAAATATATTTACGCATGACGATGATTCAGTTCAGAGTAAAAATTGGCCGATTTAATTTGGTATACGTTGTAATTTGTAATGAACATGGATGTTATTATGTAAGGTAGTTTGACCCGCAATACACGAGAGATGAAACATGAAACTGGGTAAAAGCAAAGATGAGGAGAAGGAGAGAAGATAACTTTTTTCACTTTTTTTATTGTTATTGTTTGTTATTTGTTATGTTTATAATTATATAATTATGTTAGTAGAGACAGAGAGAAGCAAATGTGTTTTAAAGTATTTTATTTTACCAGTTAATAGAATTTGTGAATTTACAAAAATATGTTTTATTAGTTATTGAAAAAGTATTTATTTTTATTATTAAAAAAAACAAAAAAACATTAAGACGTATTCCTTTTATCAGTGCTAAGACTAAAGTTTTATTAGTGCTAAGACTGTTCGTTGGTGAAAGTTAATTAATCTATTGTTTGAGACAGACATATATCCAATTAATTTTTTTTCAGTAAAACCAAAGAATTTGCCTAAGAATGATGGAGAGAAGCATGATTGGTGTTAGTAGAAGAGATAACATAATATCAAATCTTTGGATTAGAAAAGAATCGGGAATGGATGATTAGGAGAACTAATGCTGAAGAGAAAATGGAAATGGGCTGGACATATTTCCATGTTCGGTTTAGAACTACCGAAGGTAGATGGTCCAAGAAACTTGAATTGGTTCCCTTGGGAGAAAAAGAGAAGCAAGGGAAGACCTCTGCGACAATTGGATGAAAAAGGTGTGCGGTGAAGAGGCTTGGCAGAGAGTTGCTCGAAACAGAATTGTGGGGAAAGAAATGGGATGTTTACCAAAATTTATGGCTAAAAGAATAATTAGCTATAACGAATACAATGAATCTTTAATATTATACTATATTTTTACTTTATGTTTGGTACTTGTTACATGAAAATCATGTATGCTCAAAAGAAATAAAAGGCTAAACTCGGCAATAGCCCACCCCTTACATGTAATCGATGTCTTTCGAAGTCGTACAGTTGGCTTCGACAGATCAGTTCATCCCTTCCATTTGTATATAATAATATATGTATATATAATTATATATGTATGGTTTGTTCATAGGAGAGTTGATATCCCATTGTCAAAAAATACATTGAAGTGAGAAGGGGTGGGCTAATTCCTAATATTAAATTTACTTCATGTTCTGTTTGTGAAGCTTTGTTATACACAACAAACACTCCATCTTCTTGACCAACTAGTTGCAAATCTTTTATCTTTTTGTTGCATTTAAGATACCTCATGTGCCTGTATTTAGAATACCTTCCACTAATTATGTCTATTATTTTTCTTTTATAGTAACTTTCCATATCCACAGTCAAATAATGGAATAATTGTTTGATATTATAGGCTCTGACGTATTTAAGATGCACTCTTTTAGAACATTTATTGCAGACTCCACCATTTCCTCTAGTTAAAGTTCTTTTACATTGAGCCCAAATAGGATGGTATCCCTGGGAGAGAGTGAGGAAAAGAGGCAAAGCACCAGCTCAATGAGAGGAAGAGCTGTGGAGGAGACACGAGAGACTGGCCAGAGTGTGGCAAGTCTGAGTAAGCAATGTATCAAAAATCTATATAAGAAAATTAGGTTTTAGAAGCAATAAGAAAACAAATTATTATTATAGTAATTAACTATTTTTAGTAAATTAAATAATAAAATAAATGTATGCATGTGTGTGTAAGTGTATATAAAAAATAGTAAAGTTGTCAAAATGGTGTATATATATATATATATATACTGACAATACATGAGTTAAATTAAATAACCAGTCACTATTTAAATACTTGAGAGTAGATGATTTTAATAGAAAATATTTTATCAATTTGTTTGGTAAACACTAGTGGGAGTAAAATCTAAAGAATTTAGTAGCCAATATATTTTTTGTTGTAACGTTGTTTCTTTATTACCTCTATTTATAATTTTTGTTAGTTATAGAATAATTTATACACACATATATAGATTTAATTACATTGTTGTTAGATTATTGATAACTTGATGTATATATTTTTGTTTTATTGATTTATCTAATGATAAAAAAAAGTAATGTACAAGTTTTATAAACCACTCAATTGGTCTTCTCCGAGCCTTCAACAAACTACTATGTAAGCCGAGTAGCCAGGAAGAAGGAAAAGAAATTAAAATTATAGTAGTGTATAGTATTTATTTATTCTGTAAAAAATGTACATTTATTTGTTTTTGAAATTGCAATAAATGGTAATCAATCAATCATTGTATCACATCTTAATGATAAAAAAATGAACCTACCTTAAATAACTTTTTTTCCAGTACAGGGAGTCGTAGTCTGAACTCTGTATGTAACCCCTGATAACTGCTGATGATGCTTCAACCATTCCTTAAATTCGTCCACAGTCGCACATTTTAATCTAAAATTTGCCACATGACCATCTTCGGTTTCATTAGTTTTAAGAAATGAGGCGCTTGGATACAACTTATGAAATAAATAAATTATATAAAAAGCATTGACAAAAAACACTTCGCTAAGAAATATTTGTTAATATCATCAAATATAATGCGTAAAGACAACATCTCAGGGATAGAGGAAACCTAGGCTTTTGGAATGGTTGGCTCTCAGGCATCACTTATATTATATTACAAATTTAAAACTAAAACTTGTGAATGTTACAACCAAATATATATGTTGCACTATATATATACTTGTTATGATTAATTATTTATACATAGGCATTTACCTCATCGATCCTTTTAGTCATTAACTCTGTTAGACACATTTTGAATAACTTAAAACTATCTTAATATGTTTAATTAGATGATATAATAATATGATATTTTTTCTTAGGTCTTTAGGGATGTAAGAAAAAAATTAATATTTAATTATATTAATTTATTACAATTAACATAATTTATTGGCTTTACAATATTTTGCCATATCCTGGGCATCATCAGGCCTATTTCTGCAGTCAATACTTTAGTATTAACATTTTTTCAAAGCAATTTAGAGGAATAACAATTGAAAAGATTTATAACACTAGTGTTCAACAGTTACTCAAAATTGACAAAAAGATAATATGTAATTTGTTTAATACCATAGTTATAAGTACTTACTTCAAATTTGTTATTCATTTTTTAGGATTATAAAGGTGTATAATGAATTCAACAAAAAAAATCGGATCAGACACAAAAACAACTGTAACGTCATAAAACTCATATAAGATACATTTCCATTTAAATATTGGCGGCAAAAGGCAAGCTAGGAACAGCTGGCCAATGAGAGGTAAGGTGGGCGTGGCTTCAGACAAACCTATTTGGAAATTCAATAGTTGCCTCATTCTTATCTTACTAGAAGCTAAAAACCACGAAAACATTTTGCGCCGGAAGGTTATAGTCATGTTATAGTTGAACTCAACAACAGGTTATAATAATAGTTTTTATTTACCGTATCAGTTTTAAGTTATGTTTCTTCTTCTTTAGCAAATTTTCATTGGAGTAATTTACTAATGTGCCTATTGTAGTGCCATATTTCATTTTTTCTTTCATTAATAAAAATAAATATTGTTTTGATCAAAATTGTTTCACTTCCTTTCAAGAAAATAGTGAGAAAGAGAGCTCGTACTTCACCAATTTTTAAGTTCTGCAAATACACTAAAAACGTTAGTGTGAACACAGACTCCTCGAAAAAGAAAAGAAAAACTTTCTTTAACCAGAATTCAGTAATAAATCGTGAATATATATTTCTAAAGAATTTCATTAATGTAAAAGAGTACTGTAATTTATTATAAAAAATCAATACGTATGTAAGAAACGGTGGAGAATTAAATAAATTTACAACCATACGAAATTGGCAGTCTATTTCTCCTTTATTTATTTTTATTTTTTACAACAATAAAGGGAATAATGCAGCTTTTATGAAATTTAAGTGAGCTGTTTTGTTGATTTCAAAGATTAATGTGATTATATCAACGTTAATTTTATACTCCGGGTAAGGGGTATAATGAGGAGTATTTTTCTTAAAGAAATGTAATAAATTATGTCCTATTCCTATTGAATACTGAAGCTTATTCAATTTGGCTAAAATTAAACTATCACAATACTTTTTTCAAACTAAGACCAGCCTCTTTAGTATTCTTTATTATAAGTTTTAGTCTTAGCCTAGCAGAGTTCAAAATAATTGTTCTATGAAAAATGTAATATTTTCCAGACTGATTCCTGTTATTTTTAGGTACCTGTAAATATTTTTGTTATCTTGTTTAGATTGTACAAATTAAAATAATTAATAATGACTCCACTCTTCATTTCCAATCCAAGTCTTGGAAAATGAACAAGTAGTTCCCTTTTCTTGCTTCCTACAAATACTTAAATGTTACCTTGATACAGAAAAAAATGATTTACTACATTTTACAACTTATTTATTAATTACTATTATACAAATAAATACTAAAAAAGTAACGCATAACATAACATACTATAGAGATGATTAGTGTGACGTCACGAAAGCTTTCGAAAATTTAACTCAGTGTTTGTTATGTTCCTTTTTCTTATCACCTCTTATCAAACCCATGTAAAATGAATGGGAGAATTTTCTCAACTTTTTAAATAATTAATTATTAAATTATTATTAATTTATAAGAGTTTTCACCCTTTGAACATTATTGTACCAAGTCTTTTTTAACGAGTGTAACAAAGAAAACATTAAAAACTTTCGTTTCAGTTATTTAAAATGAGTATTTGTGTGAAGGGTCATATCATGGAAAAAGCTATTTGAGTTATTAATCTTTATACTTGATTTTTTGTATTTCCTGGTGCCATAAAAATTCACAGGGTGTGTTCGTGTTCATATTGTGTGTCCGAAAATAAATTTTCCTCAAGTTTTGAAACTCAATGAAGTATACTCAGGATACAGGACTTGTAGAAAGATAGTGATACTTAATCTGCCAGGTAATAAAAGATTATTTGCTAATAATATTTTGTTCCTGGTTACTTACAATGTGCATTATATTTCTCTGATGTTGGAACATAATATCTACTGTAAAATAGATCAGTGATCAGCCTAGGAAAAAGACGTTGATGACGAGACAAAGACCAGACTGTTTTATTTATTTATTTATTTGTTTATTTATAATAACGAGTATGATAATTTAAGATATGAGTGCGTTGCATGTATACTTGTTTAAAATTTTGATTAAAAACTAATTTAATACATTAATTTAATATTACTTAATTAATCTGACATACTTTTACAAAGAATAGCTTTGTCCTCCGAAAAAAATTAAGTATAGATGAAATTTTCATAACGCTCGAGGAGGTGGAAGACATAATATACAAACTAAAATAGAAAAACCATTTAAAAAATAAACAATAAATAAGAACGGACCCGAACGGTATCAATACATAAAACACACTCACAATAATACTTATTTTAAACCACTAGAAAGGCAATTTTTAATGTTTTCTTATCTTACATTGTTAAAATAGACTTAGTATAATAACGTTCAAAGGTTGAAAAGTCTTATAAATTAATAATAATTTAATAATTAATTATTTAAAAAGTTAAGAAAATTCTCCCATTCATTTTACATGGGATTGATAACAAATGATAAGGAAAAGGAACACAACAAACCGAATCGAATAAATTATCGAAAGCTTACGCCATCTTGTGACGTCATTACTAATCATCTCTATTCAGTAAACCCATACAACGTTCACGAGTTATAAGTTATAACCTTCTCTTGTTGTTGTTGTTGAGGTTCAATTGTAACCTATTATCTAGGATTGTAACCTCCCGGCGCAAAACTTTTTCGTGGTGTTTAGCTTCTAGTCTTATCTTTCATTCACATTCACATTCAACTTCCTTTCCAAATCCGAAACGAGAACATTCATAAGACCAAGGAGTATAATAGATTGAGTATAGCTCTAAACAGCAAGATAAGCGAGAAGAAACATATTGCCGTGTATAAAAGTGATTACATCCCTTAGTCTTATAGATATCAGGGTGCGTAGTTTTACCTTTACCTGGATTTTTGTGTTGTAAATTAGTAAATAAATACTAGTTGTTTGTATAGCTGTGCGATGGATGACGAAATAAAGGTTTTCGACGAAACAGCGGCTATTATCTACGGATCCGTATCTTCAGCTCTGCCTTCAGGTTAATGAAAATTATAATTTTGATAACTTACCTTTGTCTAGTTTGCTCTAAATATAAATATGAAGGGTATCTGAGCGCATGGTAGTGCGCAAAGCAAAATTTCAGTAAGCATGCACAATAGGTTTGTTCCAACCACACTTCAAACTAGTTAGAAACTGTCCGACACATGCGCATTAGGAACAAGGCGTTCCAACCAGCCCAAACTCAAACTCTGACTGTTAGTCGGCTGTTCCAACCAGGCTCTGATTGAATCACGGATTGGTTTGGTACCAGTCAGAGCAGTCAGTGATCCGTGGCAGGGACTAGGAGTTTGAGTTTGGGTGAACAGAAACGTAACCTTCCGCTTCATTGTTTTTGTTTTTATTTCACTCGCCTATTATTCTACTTTCTTGCGATTCAACTCTTCTTTTTAAAATGTTGATGAATTTTTGAGCATATTGTAAGGGGTTTCAAATACCCCAAACTATTTCTCTGGGAAAACTGGGTGAGAATAAGAGTATAAACAACGCCAGCTTTAGACTTCTCAGAAAGGTAACATATAATTTAAATAAGAGGTGAACAAAAGAGCATACAATAAGTAGGGCCAACGGGCCAAAAAAAGGAAGTTAAGCAAAAAAGGACTAGGCCTGAAGGACCTGTCGCTAATCCAAAAAGGTGATAGATAAAAGAAGAAAGTATATCCTCGCTGTGAGAAGCACAACACGAGGAACAACCAAAAGTTAACACACTGACAGAGTGTAGTGAGACCTGATAATAGACAGAGGTAATAGACAGAACCCCACTTGTTAAACTCACAAACCAACCTGAGTCCTTCCCTGAGACTCGATCCAAAGTGAACCGGTCGTCAGGCCGCAGGCCCCTCCCTCACTCCTCTGACAATCAGTCCCCACTCTTGGAAACTGATTGCAAAGCACAAGTTCAGCACTAATGTGCTGAAACTCTCAAGTTAGCAAAGTGCTGATTAGCTGATCTCACGGTCCCAGCTACCAACACAATGCCAAGAGAACACATAGACACACTACAACAAACACACTTCAGACATCCTGTTTATTGAAACAGTGGAAAAACAAGTAAATGACCTATGCATAAGGCACGTGTCAATAAAATAAGTTAAATTACCATGCTTCCCAAAACCAAGCCGAGGAGCATCTTACAATATAATGACATTTTCTAGTTATTTCTGGAAAAAAAAAAAAAAAAAATTGGACCTATTTTCCAAGATGGACTTTTAATACTTATTCCATTTTCGAATAAGAAGGAAATATCGAAAGAATCCGATTTATTTCCGCAATATTTCTTTCGTTAACAGTAAGATTAATATTTGTTTTTTAAACAAAAGAGCATTTAGAATAAAAATACGTGTGCCATGAGTCTATACTAAAACTGGTTCACCACAGTAAGCCCGAAAATAGTGAATTTCGTAAATCGAAATGAAATTGAAAATCGTGTGCGGAGTAGATTGAAGTCCATTTTCGATATTGAACAAAACCTTTTTTTTTTTTTTATATTGATCAATATAAGGATATTGAACAATATATTGACCGTTTGCGGTCCTTCTTTAATACATTGATCAATATTCAGATGAGGCAGATATTTCACACCGAGGGGTTGTACGATTATGCTCTGGGTAAATCTTTAGAGACGGGGGACCACGCCGTTTGTGGTTAGATTTTATACTATGTTTAAAACTATTGTTTTAAACTTTGTTTACCCTAGAATTTTTATGGCCGCTTCGTGGTAGAGGTGAGTAATATCTGTTATTTGACGGTAACTGGTCATCACGTTTCTGTTCTCGAACAATAACAGGTTATTTGGGTAATAAGTTCTCACTAGTCCACCGAGTCTTGATAAGCAAAAAAAGGTTGTTGAAAAAAAAAAAAACAATATATATATATTTCATGCAAATTAAATTAAAGAGGCACTCACACTTGCGTACACTCAACTTTGCGTTTATGTCCCCTATAATGAAGTTGTATCTACATCTACACTTATCTGCATCCAATGCTTATTATGTTATAGTTTCATCCAAAGAACCATGTGAAGTAGATAGTACGTCATGGTGTTTAAAAACTGAACCTGCTTCACCTGATAGGGGTACAACAGAAGTAGACCAAGATCCAGGTAACTCTAAATCAGTTTTATCTCCCTATGATCATTTATATTAAAATATAAATTCCTTTAACAGCCTTGTTGTTACTACAACTATTGCATTACTTAGAATAATTTTATTTTGTGTTGTTACAGCAGGTTTACTGTTAGAATGTGAGCCGAGTTTCATTAAAACAGAAGTTACTTCAGCACAGCATGAGGAGGATAGTCCACCAGGTAACCCTCTAACATTATTCTCTAAGGCTACGCACCTTGTAACCTTAAGCATTCATCTCTTAGTTTTATATTTTTTATTAATTTCTTAATTTATTAGAGTTGATGGATGATTAAGGTGCGGTAATGATATAAACACTTAGTTTTTCATTGAGACATTTTGACCCTTTTTAAAGGTGATTTTCAATCATGTCTAATTTTATTATTCTAGAATAAAATACAATAAATATAAGTTAATTAGTAATGCATAACAATTCCATTTTTTGTATAATTAATCAAAATACAGTGGAGTCTCGATAATCTGAGTTGGACGGCACTAGCTCGGATTACCAGTTAACTCGGATTATTATTATAATTATGTTATACCTAATTAATTCTATTGTTTGGCCGAACTCCATCAAGAGGCCCTGTCAATCAGTCAATTTTAAGTCCTTCGCTTGGCCCTCTTCAATACTTTCTAATCTCGGGTATTATACATACTGCTTCAAATTAATCTTCTGTTAAAAATTGTATCATAATGTTATTTGTTTTTAAATTATTGAATTTGTTTTGCATTTAGGTCCGGCTCATAATCAGATGACAGGAAGTGACCTGAGTATGCAGAGTTCTAAATGTCCACAAACTGCACAACTACAGTCTGATCTGCAGATCCATGTCCACTCTGTGAACAAGAAATTTAGTGCTACTCAGTGTCCACTCTGTGAGTACAGTACCAACTGCAGGAGTAATCTAAAAAAACACATTGACTCGGTTCATAAGAAAATAAGGGCATTCCAGTGCCCTCACTGTAAATACAAAAGTAGCCAGAAAAGTACTCTGAAACATCATATCGACTCAGTACATTTAAAAATAAAGGCATTTCAGTGCCCTCTCTGTAAGTATAAATGTAACCTGAAGGGTACCCTGATTAAACATATTGACTCAGTGCATAAAAAGATAAGGGCATTTCAATGTGCCCACTGTAAATACAAAAGTAGCCTGAAGAGAACTCTAAAACATCATATTGACTCTGTACATTTAAAAATAAGGGCATTCCAGTGCCCTCACTGTAATTACAAAAGTAGTCAGAAAAGTACTATGAAACATCATATTGACTCAATACATTTACAAATAAAGGCATTTGAATGCCCTCATTGTAGGCATAAATTTAGTCGGAAAAGTTACCTGATAAAACATCGTATTTATTGCCTCAGTGCATAAAACAATAAGGGTATTTCAATGTGCCTACTTTAAATACAAAAGTAGCCTGAAGATTGCTTTGAAATATCATATTGACTCAGTACATTTAAAAATAAGGGCATTCCAGTGCCCTCACTGTAATTACAAAAGTAGTTAGAAAAGTAATCTGAAACATCATACTAACTTGGTACATAAGAAAATAAGGGCATTCCAGTGCCCTTACTGTGAGTATAAAACCAATTGGAAGAATAATCAGAAAAATCATATTGACTCTGTACATAAGAAAATAAGGGCATTCCAGTGCCCTCAATGTGACTCAACAAAGAAAACATACTACCTCGGTACATAAGAAAATTGGGCATTCCAGTGCCCTTACTGTGAGTTTAAAACCAATTGGAAAAACAATCTGCAAAATCATATTGACTCTGTTCATAAGAAAATAAGGGCATTCCAGTGCCCTCAATTAGCGTTGGGAACCAATCGATTGAAAACAGTCGACTAAACGGTTGTTTTAAAATATTCATTCATTTGGTTGTGGATATCTAGTTTTCATTCGACTGATATCAGTCTATAGTTTGGAGTTGCATTAGTTGTAATTCGGACGTGTATATGTGGACGTGTGTATAACGAGATAACGAGTGTCATGCGCCTTCTCACCCCTCCTCCGCTATGAGCCCTTAACCGTCGTTCCTTTCCCCTACCCAAAACCAAAAAACATCTGAATGAAACATTCAAATGAAAAATTCGACTGGATTCAGTCTCAGTCTATATTTTTTCATTCGAATGAAAACGATGTCGTAGCAGGCTGTAGTTTGGGACGAGTGTCAAGCCCCTTCTCACTCTCACCCCCCTCCCCCCTCAGCTCTGAGGCCTTTTTGGCCTCCACCGTACTACTCCTATATAAAAAAAAACCATTCGATTGAAACATTCGACTTGCGGGTCCAGTCTCGGTCTATATCTTTATTCGTATATCCTATACCCGCTATGAGACTGTTTTCAGTCGATTGAATTCAATCGACTGTTTTTTTCCCGAATTGACTTATTCATTCGGTTGTTTTTTCTAGTCGGTTGTCCCAACGCTACCCTCAATGTGAGTGTCAACCAAGAAGAAGGGTAATCTCAAAATTCATATGGATAAATTTAAATACCTGTTAGATTTAACATAGGATAGATTTAAATATGTTATGAATAAATAATCACTTCATTACATCAAGATGTTGATGTGGCGTTCAATTTAATTTGTAATTAAACATTGTATAATTTTTCTTTAAAGTTGTTTCTATTTTTTATGCGAGGGCTTTGAAAGCCATACAGGCATACGATTATAAGTTAGATGATAGTTTATTTTCTAACAGTTTCATGAATATTTTTGTCTACTTATTTGTTTTAATGTTTTTAAAATTAAGCTATTTATTCATTTAATTTTAATTCATATTTTATTTCTCAATTAGATTTTAATTTTGATGTCTGTAAAAAAAAACAAATGAGAAGAAGGATTTTGTGTAGCTAAAGGAAGGATTATATGATTTTGTAAGCGCTGAAATAAATCATGTCTCGTTCTTACAAGACATAACGATGTGCTTTATATCTTCCCTTACATTTAGGGTGACCCTAAGTCCCGTTTTTGCCGGGACAGTCCCGTTATTTTAACCTTTTGTAGGTTTCCCGTCGGTTGCCGAAAATGTCCCGTTTTTTTTAGAAAAAGGGGACATTTTCCAGAAGGTTTGGGTTAAATGGAAATTTGTCCCAAACTTAATGAGTTGGAGACTTAATGAGCTTCCAGTCTTACTAAATTTTTATTTATTTAATTTTATTATTTATTATATTACACCGTTAAGCACAATATTGTAGCTCATGGTTTCGTCCACAAACAAATTTGATTAAAAAATTACAAACAATAATCTTCTCCAATTGAGATTATGATAGCAACTGATAAGATAACAGCTGATAAAATAACAATTAACATCATAAAAAAGAAACATAATTAATTAATTTAAATAAGTAAGCTCATAAAATAAAATTTAACAATTGACATTTACTAACAACAAAAGGATAAAAAATAAAACAAAAATTATTTAAAATTATCCAATGGAATAAGGTAAAAATCATCAACTTTATATAGAGGATGCATCATAAGAACGGTTTTTATTTTTTTGCAAAAATATGTGATTGCCAATTCAATCTAAAGTCTAGAGTAACTCCTAAAAGCTTAGCTGTTGTACTATCTAAAGGTAGACCTTGCTTTAATGTGAAACAAATAAACTTTGTTTTCCCTTCATTTATATGTAATCCATTACTGGTGAACCACTTCGTTATGCCATCATTTATTAATTGCCTATTAATGGAACATGTTTCCCTATTTCTAAGGATTAATGTCGTGTCATCAGCAAATTGGTATATTTGTGGAGCAGGTTTAATCCAATTTTTTATAACTCATGGGGGACTAAATCAAATGCTTTTGACAGGTCATACATTATAGTGAGTACATATGTTAGCGAGTAAATATGTTATTTATAAACAGTTTGATTATCAATTGTGTGATATTTACTCATCGTCCAAGTGAATATCGGTCATACACTTCGATACAAATACCATGATACTGATATAGATGCTCGTGGTTCGAGTCCCGGTGCTGGAGTCTATTTTTCTCTGTCTGCCTCCCGTTGTTAATAATAATTATAATTTGATTTACAGTAGAGTCTCGCTTATCCGGACCCCGCTAGTCCGGACATCCATTTAATCCGGACGGGCAAAAAACTTTGTACAAATTGGAACCAGGGCCTGTTCAGATTTATGAATAATTAAGATAATTGGAGTTTCTACTTTTATTGTCAATTAAAAATGTATAAAATTGTTCCTAGTATAGTTTACAGGTGTATATTCCAACGTTCTAACACGAGGAATACCCGGTATTTTTGTTAAAAATAAACAGATTTAGAATAATTAGGAATAAGTAAGAACATCGATAAATCTGTTTCGGTTCCATAGAAATATAAGGGTCAGGAGATATAAAGGTAGTGTATTCCAATAAATACAATTTTATGTGACTGAGAGGGGGAGAGGGTTTTGAAACATATAGCGGCGGCTCAACGCAGTTCCAAGAAATTTCGCCAAGCCGCCAATGTCTAATGTCTCAACTTTTTTTGAAATTCATATCAGAACACAGGAAGTTCTTCTCCGGAAGTCCCTTCTATACCTGCCACCTGCGTAATAGATTGTCGTTTTATTTTAATTCATTTGATATTCGGACTGGTGACAGAACAGCTCTTAACTTAAATAGTGGACCTACGTTGTACAAGCATGTTTTGGAGACTAATAAAAGTATTTTTTACGATAAAAACATCGATTTTAATAGTTTTAGCCTACTACAACTTGTTTTATAGACATTTTACAACTGATTCCGTTTAATCCGGACTGGGTCCGGTCCCGTCAAACCCGGATTAGCGAGACTACTGTATATTAAAATTTAAACTTTCCGTAGTATGAAATGAATTTTTTAATTCCGTAAATGAATTTTCTAATTGATTGTACAAGGTACAGGTACTAATTGGGTACTTTATAATTATAAGCGATATTTCTCGGTCTAGTTCTATTGTTGTAAATGTTGTCTCCTAGACTTGTGGAAAATTGAAAGCTTAAATAGGGACTAGGTATCGTTACTGACAGAGGAAATTATTCTTCAGTGTAGCTCAGTTGGTTAGAGCGCTATACTGAAAATATAGAGGCCCTGGTTCGAGTCCTGGAGCTGGAGTCTATTTTTCTCTGATCTGTCTCCCGTTGTTAATAATATTTAATTATAATTTGATTTAAATTAAAATTTAAACTTTCTGTAGTATGAATACTACCAAAAACTAAAAAAAATGATAATACCATGCTACTGTGAACAACTAATTTAGAATCTGAAAATGGCTATTAAGAGAAACTGGTTATTTGATATTACATAATTACAAGATAAAAAGAACTTTTTATATACTACGTTTTTAAATTTTCTGTTGAATCATATGTAATGTTGATAATACAATTGACATTGTAAGGACAGTAAGAGAAGAAAAATGTGTACAAGTAAAGAAGTACAGATGCAAGAAAAATTAAACCGATACCTAGGATACAAGTGTAAACACGTCACACGTCAACTAATTTATTTCTTTGTTTACTTTTCGCTGTCATTCAATGTTTACCTCCTAATACCTAATAAAAAAATCACAAATTTGAAACCCGTCAAAATGAAGATTGTAAATACTATGGGATATGTCAAAACAAATAAAATAACTTGCGGATTTTTTTCGAACTAACTTTCCATACAGCAAAATTTGCTGAAAACTAATTAAATTCTGCTGAAAGATGGCTAAAAGTATTAAAATAATGCATTGTCATCGTGTTCTGAGCTATTCTAAAAGTTTCAAATGTCTAGCTACTCGGGAAGTTAGTTAAAAATCGATTGCAAGATTTGTACCGGACAAACAAACAAGAAAACAAGCAATAGAAACGTAGTAAAATACAGTAGAACCTCAATAATTCGGACTAATTGGGACCAGACACTGTCCGAATTACCGATTTGTCTGAATTTTCGAATATGCTGTAAAACAATGCAGCAATATTATTTTATGGGGAGCAGTATTATTTTATGGGGTCATGCTGAGGCAAATTAACTTTTCTTAAAACAAAAGAAAGTCATAAGAATCTTGTCAGGAGATGCAAGGGATGCTCACTGTAAACCTTTGTTTAAAAAACTCAGCATACTCACTTTTTATAATCTATATATATACAATTGCTTGAAGTTTATCAAATTAAATATAAAGGACTTTGCTACTTAGGAGGACCAGCATTGTTATAATACCAGAAATAAGACTGACTTGCTGCTTACTAAACACAGACTGAATAAGTCTAGAACTGGTCACCAGAATCTGGGACTATTATTATTTAATAGGTTAGAGGATTCTGTGAAAAAGCTGAAATACGAGGATTTCTGCAGAATCGTCAAGGAATTTCTTGTTAATAACCCTATTTATAGTATAGAGGAATATTTTAATTTATTTAGATAGTACAATTATTTATTTATATGTTTGTGTTGTCCCAACAAATTGGATCATAGGAATACATGTGATATTAGATTTAAGTACTTATAATGTTATCGAATATCCGAGTAGATAACATTTTAGTTTTAAGTCTGGCATGTAAGTCTTGTGATATTAGTTTGTAGGTAGTTTTAAGTTTTAATTTATTTATAAATGTGATATGAGTTTGTAGTTTTTATTTTAAATCAAACTTTATCATGGCAATTTGGCATTAGTTCTCTGTGCGTATTTATTAATGTAATTCTTTTGTATACTTGACTCATGTAATACTATATTCTGTATAGTCTCTACAAATAAAGGTTTATTATTATTATTATTATTAATACTATTATAGCTTCTTCAGGTCAGAGCTTTCTCCATTCGTTTTTTAAATTTACTTTTGTAAGGCTTTCCCAGGCACTTGCTATCATATGAACGCAGTCCTTAAGATTTATTTTCTTAGTAAAAGCAACAACTTTCCTCGTCAGAATATCTGCGTCAGTTATTAAATTTTTCAGTAGGCAGTCCTGATTTTCGAGGCTCCGGATTTTAGGGGTCCGAATTATCGAGGTTCTACTGTACCTATATTTTGTGAAGCTCTAGTGTTTTTTCCCCCATTTCAAAATGATAACGAATATGTTATTTATTTTGAGGGGTTAATCTGCACTATATAGTGCAGATATATATATATGCATATGCATATATAGCATATGCTTATTTCTAAATGTCCGATTTACTTTGTGTTTTTTTTTTTTTTTATTTGTTCCATTAATAGAAGGTCATAATTATTTTAGGTTAAAATTAGTTCTTTATGAACTAACCTAACCATAACCTTCCATCATTACCCCAAGGATCTTATATAAAGCGGATGTAATGTTAAGAAGGGGTTTAAGGCAAAAAAGTGATCCCATGAAGGTAAGAGAAATTGGAGAAAAAATCATACTGCGCATGCTCCACGACCTTTGAACTGGGACAAATTACCTTTTTTAACAGGTTATAACCTGACACTTATAAACAAATTCTTGGAAACCTATAACCAAGAGGAAGGTAATTTGTCCCATTGGAGCTAATATTTTACATATCTTCATGGGGTCACTTTTTTGCCTCAACCCTCTATCCCCTTTATATAAGATCCTTGCATTACCCTAAAACGTGACGCTTCATGTAGTTCTTTTTTTTAAAAAAAAAAAAAAACTGTTGGATTTATCTGGATGACGCACAACCGAAATAATTTTTTGTAATGTAATCCTTTAAACAGTACAAATCATGTAAAAAAAAGATCCAGTAAAATATGGACAATGCTGTAAAAGGAATAGTTTAAAATAAAAGTAAGTTAATTGGAAAGTACAAAATAGGTGGGCCAAATAGTGCTGATTTACCAATTGATTTCAAACAAAAAAAAATATCTAAATAATGTAAATTTTCCTTAAAATTCCCAACATTTTCCTCGGCCCAGACCCCCCCCCCCCCCCCCCCCCAGTCCCTTTTGTCTGATGGCTTCAATAGCTCGACTCCCCCCCCCTCCCCCTCCAATTTCAATGTCCCCTTTTGGACTAAACTTTTTATGACCACCCTACTTACATTGAATGAGGTACAGTTAGGGTTATCAACTTTTCTTATGCCATGGTTCGATCGCAAATGAATGATAAGAACAATTAGGTAACGCTGTTCTGATATTCCTTTAGACCACGGTGTCCTTCCAATGTGATTATTAATAGTTTTATAAAAAGAACCTGAAGCACAGTTGTTATTCCATTCTGTCTATTGCTGAAGAGGTAAGTCGTTAATTTATCTGTAATAATCTTGGAAAGGTACCTTGTAGTAGATACCATGTAATAGTAATACTGTAGATTCAGTAGTAGATAGTAATATAGTATAGAGGGTTGTGTGCCATAAAGTGGACTGTGTGCCAGGGATGTTTGGGTAACTTTAGCAGAAAATACATCTCCTAATGTGAGTATAATACAACTCATAATAACTACGAAGAATGATATGCCCGCACCAAGTCATGCAACCACTTTTACCCCTTATGGCCAACGTATTACAAAGATGTCAAAAATTAAATTTTAAAACTTAGGTGGCTTTCACACCGAAGTAGCAAGTCGCAGGATGCATGCGTCCTGGTGGCAAGATGCATGCCGCTTAAACACCGGACTGTATAACTGAACAAGAGCTTACACACCGAGGATGCACGTTGCACTTGCATCCTCGATGTGTAAGCTCTCGTTCAGTTATACAGTCTGGTGTTTAAGTGGCATGCATCCTGCGACTTGCTACTTCAGTGTGAAAGCCGCCTTACGTCGCACTTGCATCCTCGGTGTGTAAGCTCTCGTTCAGTTATACAGTCGGGTGTTTAAGTGGCATGCATCCTGCGACTTGTTACTTCGGTGTGAAAGCCGCCTTACGTCGCACTTGCATCCTCGGTGTGTAAGCTCTCGTTCAGTTATACAGTCTGGTGTTTAAGTGGCATGCATCCTGCGACTTGCTACTTCGGTGTGAAAGCCGCCTTACGTCGCACTTGCATCCTCGATGTGTAAGCTCTCGTTCAGTTATACAGTCTGGTGTTTAAGTAGCATGCATCCTGCGACTTGCTACTTCGGTGTGAAAGCCGCCTTAAATTGGCAATGCAAGAACTTGGAAACAATTGATTTTGTGCCCAGGGAAGAGAGAAACAAGTAAGGCACGCTTCACGTAACTACGTGGGGCGATAATCGCCGGTTTCTGTATATTAAAGTTAAAATTATTAAGTGTAATATAATTACACTAATTTTAATAGTAATATTCTTTTTCTTCTTCAAGACCTTTAGATTGATGTATAACATGTTATGGTAACTAAAACAATGTTTAGTCACCCGCCATATTGGCCGCCATCTTGAATTTTAATAATTACATATTCTTTTTCTACACTTCAAGACCTTTAAGTTGATGTATAACATGTCATAGTTACTAAAAACATTTTTTAGTCGCCCGCCATATTGGCCACCATCTTGAAAATAGTATGTGAATTTTAATAGTTGCATATTCTTTTTCTGCATTTCAAGACCTTTAAATTGATATATAACATTTCATGGTGACTAAAAACTATTTTTTTTAGTTGCCCACCATATTGGCCGCCATCTTGAAAATATTAAATGTGAAAAATCCAAAATGTGCCCAGTTGTCTAAAATGCCGAGATGCACCTGTGTGCCAAATTTCATTGTCCTAGCTATACTAGTTTATGAATTGAAACAAGCAACGGACAGACAGACAGAGCCGTTATATAAGGTTTCTTTTTGTACTTTGTACAGAAACCTAAAAGAGACCCTAGTTCTGGGACTATTGTGCAATGCAGCCTTAGAAGTAACATGGAATGAGGTAGTCCCAGAAGGGTGCTCTTGTTGTTGGGCTAGAGAGTTGGGGAGACACCAAAGCCAGTTTGCCTGGGGACTGAGAGCTCAGTATACTGTGGCCTCCTCACTCCTATCTACACCAGTGGTTCTTTAAGGGATAGGGTGGCGATTTTAAGGGGCTGCAGTTACTCAAAGGTTAAGATCCACTGATATAGACCAATGCCATATAGATAATATTTCATTCTATTTGTTGGCCGTACTCCAACAAGAGCCCCTGTAATCTCATAGTCTTTCACTTGGCCCAACCTTCATATTGCTTCAAATTTATCTTTTATTAAAAATTGTATCATAATTTTGTTATTAAAATCTTATTGCATTTGTTTTGTATTTAGGTCCGGTTCATAATCAGATGACAGGAAGTGACCTGAGTATGCAGAGTTCTAAATGTCCACAAACTGCACAACTACAGTCTGATCTGCAGATCCATGTCCACTCTGTGAACAAGGAATTTAGTGCTACTCAGTGTCCACACTGTGAGTACAGTACCAACTGGAGCAGTGATCTAAAGAAACATATCGACTCAGTACATAAGAAAATAAGGACATTAAAATAAGGACATTCCAGTGCCCTCTCTGTGAGCATAAAACCATTTGGAAAAATAATCTGAAAAACCATATAAACATGGTGCATAATAAAATTAAGGCGTTTCAATGTGCTCATTGCAAATACAAAAGTAGCCAGAAGAGTGCTCTGAAGTATCATATTAACTTTTAGGGGAATTTATTTATTTATTTATTGGGGCTGCATTCTGCCATTCGGGAAGGTAACAATCATTCTATGTCCCAAATGGTATATGGAAAAAACAAAAGACTTCCAGGAGAATTTTTTGACAAGCCATATTTAAAATTTTGATTCACCAAATTTCGTTACAGATTTACAAAAAGAAATGGAAAAAATTAAACCAGTGAAAATTGACCACAAAACTTCAAGAAAAATATTCGTACATAAAGATCTCTCGTCCTGTACTCAGGCGTATGTGAGGATTGACTGAGTGAAGAAAAGCCTCGAATCACCTTATGAGGGGCCTTTTAAAATTTTAAAAAGGGCAGACAAATATTTTACATTAAAAATAAAATCTAGAGACGAAAATATATCAATAGATAGGTTGAACCCAGCCTACATGTTGAATGAAGATGTAGAAGGTGGTAATAATTATGAAGATACGGCTGAAGAAAGAAGTGCATAAGTTGGTCGTCAAGTGAGGCTACAACATGTTTCAACGTAAAAAAAAAGAAAAAAAAAAAAGGTTAATGAGGTATTATCGTAACTCAGTTACTGGGAGGAGAGTAGCTGTAGGGGAATTTATTTATTTATTTTGTTTTGTTGACAAGTTGGATTTTAATGTGACAGGAGAAAAGATAATATATATTTAGTCTTGTTTTTGACTCCTCACAAGATTGTGCTTATTTCATATTAATATTATAAGTTTAAATTCACGTAGCTCGCGTAGTAGACCCAAGATCTACGATACCAGGGCTACAAAGATCTACGATACCAGGGCTACAAACTCAGTACATTTAAAAATAAAGGCATTTCTGTGCCCTCACTGTGACTATAAAACTAATTGGAAGAATTCTCTGAAAAATCATATTGACTCGGTACATACTAATACATGGTCATTTCAGTGCTCTCACTGTGACTATAAAACAAATTATAGAACTGATCTAAAAGATCATATTGACTCGATACATAACAAAATAAGGGCATTCCAGTGCCCTCACTGTGACTATAAAACTAATTGGAAGAATCATCTAAAAAATCATATTGACTCGGTACATATGAAAATAAGGACTTTCCAGTGCCCTCACTGTGACTATAAAACTAATTGGAAGAATTCTCTGAAAAGTCATATACACTCAGTACATAATAATACATGGGCGTTCCAGTGCCCTCACTGTGACTATAATACCAATAATAGTACTCATATAAAAATCATATTGACTCGATACATAACAAAATAAGGGCATTCCAGTGCCCTGACTGTGACTAGGGGTGGCCACTTAGAAAGCTTCACTACACGAGCTAGCTATGCTACGTCTGCGATCTATGAGAGCAACGCTAGCTATATTTAGGTGGGGTGGCCACTTAGAAAGCTTCCCTACACGAGCTAGCTATGCTACGTCTGTGATCTATGAAAGCAACGCTAGCTATATTTAGGTGGGGTGGCCACTTAGAAAGCTTCCCTACACGAGCTAGCTATGCTACGTCTGTGATCTATGAAAGCAACGCTAGCTATATTTAGGTGGGGTGGCCACTTAGAAAGCTTCCCTACACGAGCTAGCTATGCTACGTCTGTGATCTATGAAAGCAACACTAGCTATATTTAGGTGGGGTGGCCACTTAGAAAGCTTCCCTACACGAGCTAGCTATGCTACGTCTGCAATCTATGAGAGCAACGCTAGCTATATTTAGGTGGGGTGGCCACTTAGAAAGCTTCACTACACGAGCTGGCTATGCTACGTCTGTGATCTATGAGAGCAACGCTAGCTATATTTAGGTGGGGTGGCCACTTAGAAAGCTTCACTACACGAGCTAGCTATGCTACGTCTGCGATCTATGAGAGCAACGCTAGCTATATTTAGGTGGGGTGGCCACTTAGAAAGCTTCACTACACGAGCTAGCTATGCTACGTCTGCGATCTATGAGAGCAACACTAGCTATATTTAGGTGGGGTGGCCACCTAGAAAGCTTCACTACAAGAGCTAGCTATGCTACGTCTGCGATCTATGAGAGCAACGCTAGCTATATTTAGGTGGGGTGGCCACTTAGAAAGCTTCCCTACACGAGCTAGCTATGCTACGTCTGTGATCTATGAAAGCAACGCTAGCTATATTTAGGTGGGGTGGCCACTTAGAAAGCTTCCCTACACGAGCTAGCTATGCTACGTCTGTGATCTATGAAAGCAACGCTAGCTATATTTAGGTGGGATGGCCACTTAAAAAGCTTCCCTACACGAGCTAGCTATGCTACGTCTGTGATCTATGAAAGCAACACTAGCTATATTTAGGTGGGGTGGCCACTTAGAAAGCTTCCCTACACGAGCTAGCTATGCTACGTCTGCGATCTATGAGAGCAACGCTAGCTATATTTAGGTGGGGTGGCCACTTAGAAAGCTTCACTACACGAGCTAGCTATGCTACGTCTGCGATCTATGAGAGCAACGCTAGCTATATTTAGGTGGGGTGGCCACTTAGAAAGCTTCACTACACGAGCTAGCTATGCTACGTCTGTGATCTATGAGAGCAACGCTAGCTATATTTAGGTGGGGTGGCCACTTAGAAAGCTTCACTACACGAGCTAGCTATGCTACGTCTGCGATCTATGAGAGCAACGCTAGCTATATTTAGGTGGGGTGGCCACTTAGAAAGCTTCACTACACGAGCTAGCTATGCTACGTCTGTGATCTATGAGAGCAATGCTAGCTATATTTAGGTGGGGTGGCCACTTAGAAAGCTTCACTACACGAGCTAGCTATGCTACGTCTGTGATCTATGAGAGCAATGCTAGCTATATTTAGGTGGGGTGGCCACTTAGAAAGCTTCACTACATGAGCTAGCTATGCTACGTCTGTGATCTATGAGAGCAACGCTAGCTATATTTAGGTGGGGTGGCCACTTAGAAAGCTTCACTACACGAGCTAGCTATGCTACGTCTGTGATCTATGAGAGCAACGCTAGCTATATTTAGGTGGGGTGGCCACTTAGAAAGCTTCCCTACACGAGCTAGCTATGCTACGTCTGCGATCTATGAGAGCAACGCTAGCTATATTTAGGTGGGGTGGCCACTTAGAAAGCTTCCCTACACGAGCTAGCTATGCTACGTCTGCGATCTATGAGAGCAACGCTAGCTATATTTAGGTGGGGTGGCCACTTAGAAAGCTTCACTACACGAGCTAGCTATGCTACGTCTGTGATCTATGAGAGCAACGCTAGCTATATTTAGGTGGGGTGGCCACTTAGAAAGCTTCACTACACGAGCTAGCTATGCTACGTCTGCGATCTATGAGAGCAACGCTAGCTATATTTAGGTGGGGTGGCCACTTAGAAAGCTTCCCTACACGAGCTAGCTATGCTACGTCTGCGATCTATGAGAGCAACGCTAGCTATATTTAGGTGGGGTGGCCACTTAGAAAGCTTCCCTACACGAGCTAGCTATGCTACGTCTGCGATCTATGAGAGCAACGCTAGCTATATTTAGGTGGGGTGGCCACTTAGAAAGCTTCACTACACGAGCTAGCTATGCTACGTCTGTGATCTATGAGAGCAACGCTAGCTATATTTAGGTGGGGTGGCCACTTAGAAAGCTTCACTACACGAGCTAGCTATGCTACGTCTGCGATCTATGAGAGCAACGCTAGCTATATTTAGGTGGGGTGGCCACTTAGAAAGCTTCCCTACACGAGCTAGCTATGCTACGTCTGTGATCTATGAGAGCAATGCTAGTGTAACGGGGATTTGGTGAGTGGAATAATGAAACTGGTTATATTGTTGATAGTTATTTATTTGTATATTAATGTGGGTGAGTGATTGTTGTAAGATGTGTACACCTCCAGAGCTAAGATCGGACTCCCCGTGTGACTCTGTGCTAGGGCTTAGTCTGTTAGATTCTTGGTGGGGGAAAGCACCACTAGACAGAAATTCGAGCCTTTGCTAGCCTAAGGTCTACACTGCTTTCCTAGAATATTCTGGACTTGGCTTCCCCGTTACAGACCCCCCTTCTTTGGAGAGTGAGCACCTGCGAACAGGTTACTCCCCGAAGAAGGAAGTAGCCAAGGCAGTGTAGTGTTTGTATTGATTTGGTTTGTGACTTTGAGCTGGAGGTGTATACTTGATACAATGTGTCGCGGAAAGGAGGAGAGACCTTATGAGTTGATAAATTCAAGTGGTCCTGGGATGATGGGTGCTGGTAGCGTGGTGATGGTGACCTGGTTGTTG
This sequence comes from Gerris lacustris, assembly GCA_951217055.1. Classification (NCBI taxonomy): domain Eukaryota; kingdom Metazoa; phylum Arthropoda; class Insecta; order Hemiptera; family Gerridae; genus Gerris; species Gerris lacustris. The sequence goes on along the minus strand of OX578276.1, from coordinate 6,595,877 downwards.
TTGAGGGATGGTCCTGGCAGTTGGTGGCCAGGCCATTGTTGATTCAGTGATGGTCCTGGCAGTTGGTGACCAGACCATTGTTGATGGGTCCTGAGAGTATAGTATGTTGTGTGTTGTCCTTCAGTCCCGTAAAGAGGTGTTTTGGTGGACTCCTGGTGAACTGTGGTGAGTTGGAGTAATCCACGTGTTGAGTTTAGGTTTAGGAGTGTCTTGAAGATTACGTTCGTGTTAATAGGGTCTCTCTCCGTTCACCTACATTTGTCGGAGTGTGTACCTATTGTGTGTGTAATTACAATATTTTTACACATATCTCATTATTATGCTGTAACATTTAAATATTATTAAAATAGATTAATTAAAATTACATTTTTTTTTTTTTTTTTTTTTTTCTTATAATTATGAAGAATTTCTTACAATTAGTATTAAATTTTTTTATTATTATATTATATACATGTATTTAATATATTAATAATAAGCTTAGAAGTTATTTTTAAGTTAAACATATACATTTATTTAAATTTACTGTTTCTTATAATTATAATGATTATTATTAGGTTATATGCCTTTGTTTATAATAAAATAATTTCCTCTAATTATTCGGATTCAATTTATTCTTAAATTATTAATTTGAATGAACTACTAACTATTTATCTAGCTTGGTTGAGGACTGTGGAAAGGCTATTACTGAGCATGCTGATATCACGTCTCACTCTCTCGTTCCTATTGAATTATCGTGTTGTGTGATATATGGTAACTGTTTGGTCTAGCCTGTGCATTAGTGAAACCAATGCAAGCAGAATTAAGTTTCTCCGATGGGTTAAGGGTAAAGTGAACGTAGGTTTTCAAGGATAAGGTTATTGGTAAGATTAGTGGGAGTTTTCTATTTTTGGGTGTCAGTCAATGTTGTTGAAGATTGTTGTTGGTTTGTTGTCGAATCAGGGAGGTTTGTGCACTCCCTGAATTCCATGTGAGGGGTTAAACCCCGACTGTATGTCTCATTCGCGAGATGATACAGTAGTGATAATCCATGTGTGGGGTTAAACCCCGACTGTATGTCTCATTCGCGAGATGATACAGTGGTGATGATTGATGATATATTATGATGAGACTGATCACCCTTCATTTTTGTCCCTAGGGATGAAAAATGAAATAATACTTCCCATTGGAGATTAAGGAAGGAGTTGATGGAAGGAGAAGTTCTGCTGTTCGCCCATAAAAGCACAAAGTTGTTACAGGTTCGTGTTTTATGGTATGGTGAATTAAAAGAAAGAGAGAGGGATACGTTTGTTTACCTTCTTTTGTTTTGAAGATCAGCTGATTGTGATTTTGATGAGCTCAGTCTTTCTTTATCTTTTTTTTTTTTCTCCGTTCCACATTCCTTAAAGCTTTGGCTTACAATATAAATGATTACTTATTGTCTATACAGTTTTTTTTTTTTTTTTTTTTTTTTTTTTTTTTTTTTTTTTTCTCTAAAACTTGACAGTGTGCAAAACAATAATGGAATCTTAAATTATATTTTCTTATAACTTAAAATAAAAAAATACATGTTTAAGGAAAAATTAATTTTATGTTTTTCTTATGAATTTATTTGAGATTTAGTTTTGTTTTTTTTTTATTAATATTATCAGCACTGTGTGGATGCTAGACAATTGAAATGCTGACTGGAAAATTTACATTAGGTATATCTTCAATGTCTAGATGGATCATTTTACAATGACGTGATTAAATGAATTATTTGCCCGTGTACGGCAAGAAAAAAAAAAAGATTACATCAGGCATAAGATTAAACAGAAATATGATCCAGTAGGTAAGTGTCAAGTATTATTGCAAAATTGCAAGTCTGGTGGGGAATTGGATGTGGCAGGAAAATATGGTTTGGTGGGAAAATTTATGGATGCTGAAAAAAAAATGCATAATGTAATATTATATTAATTAGACGTTGAAGGGGCTTTGACCCTTCATCAGCAATCTGCACGTGCCTCTGTTTAAGGCGTCATTTATCTAAAACAAAAGAATAGTGTTAGTAATGAGATAATAATATGAGCGTCTGAAATTAACCTTGAAGTCATTATTGCAATGAAAGTTCCTGAAAATGATATTTTATTTACAGAAATTAATATTGATGAATGTAGAATTAGGAAAATACTGGAATGATTTTATAGTTTAATTATTTCATTTTAAAATTATTTTATTTTTGTCGTGGTCTTAAGGCCATGTGATGAGTTGGTCTTGCATTTGTGTTTGGTTGTAGATTTTGGTTTCTTGCTGTCTGATTATCGTTGTCTGATTCATCAGTACTACCTGATTCATCAGTACTGTCTGATGATGCATCACTCAAGTTTTGATTTTGGTCTGGTGGGGTTGTGAATGGTACTTTATGTTTGCTGTGCCTTTTTATTGCAGGTTTTATTCTGTTTATGTGTACTGTAAGTTTCCTATTGCCTACTTGTAGTTGAACTGTTAATGGACTAATAATACGTGTTATCGCGTGAGGCCCTGTCCATTTACGGGCAAGTTTGTGGACAGTTCCTTTCTTTATTTGTGGTTTATGTAAATATACGAGTTGGCCTACCTTATAGTTTCTTGTGCTAGTCTTGTAATGTTTGTTGTATTGGTGTTCTCTCTTTTGAGCCGCTTGAACTTGAAAAGCGTCTGTTTGATCGAATACATCTCTCAGTTTCTTTTTAAGTTCGGCTATTTGTGTTTTGTATTTGGGCCTGTTTGTGGATATATTGTCTACGAAACCAATGTGTCGCATGGGGAAACCGAAAACTATTTCGTGTGGACTAAAGTTTGTGCTTTCATGGTGACTTATGTTGTGTGACATTTGAATTAATTTAACATACTTGTCCCAATCTGTTTGTCTGATGTTAGTGTAATGACTTAGGGAGTTATTAACGCCTTTAAATATATTCTCTACCAAGCCATTTGAACTGGGATGATATGGCGTTGAAAATACTTGTTTGATTTGAAATAATTTGGCCAATTCTGACATTAGTGCGGACGTGAAATTTTTCGCATTATCACTCAGCAGGATGCTAGGGCAGCCTACTACTGAGAATACGTGAGTTAATAGGGCTTTTGCTACTGTTTGGGTTGTTTGATTTTGAAGGGGAATTAAAAATAAAAACCTACTGTACTGGTCTATTACAGCTAAAATATATTGGTTTTGGTCTTCTGATTTGGGATATGGCCCACAAATATCCATGGACATGGCTTGAAAACTGTATGATGGTCTTTGAAATTTTCCTAGTTCGGCTGTTTGTTGTCCGTGTGTCTTTCTTTGATTACAGCTGTTACAACTCCTACAAAAATCTTCAATGTCTTTGTACATTCCTGGCCAGTAATAAGTGGTTTGAATTAATTTTAGAGTTTTAAGTCTCGATTGGTGAGCTGCTAAAGCAGGGTTTTCGTGAAATAGGGTCATTATTTTGAATCGTAATGTTTGTGGTGCTAATATCAGTCGTTTGTTGTCTTTAGTGTAGTAAATAAGATTATCTAGTCCGGTTGTGTATTGTTTGGAATTTCGGAGGTTTTGACATTCTACATCGTTTTCTTGGAAAAAATTAATTGTTGGTAAATCTAAGTTGAGTTGTACTTGAGACGTTTGATCTGTATTTGGTTTATTGGCTGATATGTTGCAAATTATTCGTGACAGAGCATCTACATGCTCGATTTTTGAACCGGGGTAGTATTTAATTGTAGCATTTGGTGCTATTTCTTGGAGAATTAATGCCCAATTACATAATCTAGAATTATTGGAATTTCGAATGGACGACAAAAAGGAAAGTGGTTGGTGATCTGTACGGATTTCTATTGGGTAACCCTGTACCCAATAACGAAAATGTTTTAAACTGTCTATTACTGCAAGCGCCTCACGCTCGGTGGCACTGTAACGTGATTCTCTAGGTGTTAACTGACGGCTGTGGTATGCGATTGGACGTTCTTTGTCAATATTTTGGCTTAATATTGCACCTAGTGCAATTTGTGAACAGTCTGTAGTCAAAATAAAAGGATGGTTGTAATTTGGGAATGCTAAAACCGGTGGATTTATTAGTTTTTCTTTTAAGGTTTCAAATGCATTTTGACATTCTTCCGTCCAAACGTATGCTGTATCCTTACGTGTAAGAGCAGTTAGTGGAGTAGCTATTTGTGCAAAGGAATTTACATGCCGTCTAAAATATGTTGTCATACCAAGAAAACGTCTTAATTCTTTTAAATTTTTGGGTGCTGGATATTTCTGAATGACTTCGATTTTCCTTGGATCCGCCGATATACCATCTGCCGTAATTATGTGGCCTAAATATTTAATTTCTTTGAGGAAGAATGTGCATTTTTCTAGTTGGACGTACAAATTTGCTTCTTTAAATTTTTCAAGTGTTTCTACAAGTGATTTTAAATGAGGGAAAATTCCTCCACTCGAGTGAACAACTGCATCGTCAAGGTATACAAATGCATTTCGTCCAATTTGGTTGGCTAATGTGCGGTCCATATATTTTTGAAAGGATTTGGGCGCACTAGAAAGTCCCATAGGTAATTTATTGTAGCAATAGCTTTTGCCTAAGCCTGTGGAAAATGAAGTTTTGTCTTGAGATTCTTTGTCTAAAGCGATTTGATGAAAACCCGAAACTAAGTCTATTGTTGAGTATGTGTCGGCCTTATTTAAGTTACTGAGTGTCTCTGTAATGTTCGGTATATCGTGTGCTTCATCTAAAATTTTTGCGTTTAGTCCTCGTAAATCTACAACTAGTCTATAACGTCGTTTAATGTCTTCTAATGTCATGTCTTGTATATCTATGTGGGGGCCTTCGAAGGCTTTTGGTATTATCCTACAAGGTGCCGACCATGGACTTTGAGATTCTCTCAAAACTCCTGAGTCAACTCCGTCTTGAATAAGTGCTTTCATAATAGGGATTTGTGAATGAGCCAATCTATATGGTTTTTTAAAGACAGGGGTTTCATCTGTGGTATTAATGTGATGGGTGTACCCTACAGCTGTTCCTAATTTGGGATAATTTTCATGAGAAAACACAGAATAAACTGGTTCAAGGCCCTTAACTACTATATCTTGATCTGCTTTGGATAAATGATCTAGTTTCTTTCTAAGGGACTTAATTAATGAAGCTTTTTCTTCGCTTGACATTTTTATTATTGAGTTTGCTTTGTGTTTGTTTGTAGTTGTTATATTGTTGACAGATACCGTGTCAGTTTGCATGGCTTTATCCGATTGTAAATAAGCTTCTGGAATTTGTTCAATATTGGCTATTGGTGTGCGCTTTCTTAAAACTACCTTATAATGATTTGTGTTATAAATTTGAATTGTGTATTTAAATGGGTCATGGACAATTTGAATAGAAGGAGAAATGTATACTCCACTAGGCAAAGTGTCCCCTGATGTTAAAAGTATCGTTTTGTTTGTCCAGTCATTTTGTAACTTTCTAACCTCTATGGTCTTTACTATTTCTGTTCGAGGTGGAAGTTCAAGTTTTAGTCTATTAAACAGTCTAGTTAATGAGAGGTTTGGAAGTGTGCTTGTCCGGGTGTGTCTATTGGTTTGAGTGTGCGAGTCCAGCTGAGTTGTGGAATCTGCTGACCTGCAAGTTCGTTGTCCTGTGCTACCTAATAAAGTGTCTAAGTCTGCGTCAGCTTTTTGTTTATCTCCTCTGTTATGATGTTTGTGATGTAGGAGGTTAATCAGCTGTTCCTTTGACCTACTTTTTCTTTGGTCTACAAACTTTATTTTCGTTGACCCCAATGATATTTCTGCGAGTTGAAAGTTGATGATACCATTGTGCTTATTAAAGAAATCTAGGCCTAAAATAAGATTAAAGTTAGTGTTGTTAAAGTCTGAGACTAAGAATGAATGCGTGAACTGTCTTCTGTGGCCTAAAGTAATGGTTAAATCAGTCTGTCCTTGTACAGTCATAACCTGACCTGTTATACCTTTGAGTGTGACATCTACAGGGTTAATGACTTCAGTCTTAGTTAACAAATTCGGGTGAATAACTGATACCGCTGAACCTGTATCTAGGAGTGTTACAACTGGCATTTTGTTTATCTTTGCTATTATGAGAGCTTGTTTATCTACTACATTTATTGATGGAATAGTTATTACTGTTGTGTTGCAATTTGGTGTTGTGAATTTATTATTTGTTAGTGGAAATTGCGTGCCTATCGACTTTGTTTGTGGAATTATTTGGGTATGTTTTATGGTGGTTGTTTGTGGTTGAATTTGTTGATGAGTCTTTGTTTGTTGAGATGAGATGATTGGTGAGGCGGGGGAAATGAAATATTTATTTGTTCCATCCCCCGCGTGTCTAGTTTAAAAGTTGTTTCAGTTGACTACATTCTACTGCCGTGTGCCCTGTTTGCTTGCAAAATTTACAATATATTGTTTTTGTATATTTGTAGCAATGTCGTGCCTCATGACCTTGTTTGTAGCATAATTGGCAGGTGGTATTTTGTGTGTGTGTTTCTGTGCGCCTTGGTGGTGTTTGGGACCTATTTCGTGATGTAGGAGATCGTCTCCTGTTATAAGAAATTGAGGGTGATTGTTCCCTTGAAACTCGGGGAGAACTGTAAGGTGTATGTGACCTATATCTGTTATAGGAGTTATAACTGGACGGCGAACTACCTCTAGAAGAATTAGGTGATTTGTACTGTCTTCTAGGTTTGTTAGGACATTCACTGTGCCAGTGAAATGAATTTTGACAATATTGACATTTAGGCGGTGCTTGATAATGGTTATGTTTATAAGTGTTTAAATTAGGTGTTTTGTACTGTGGGACTTTTATTTTGTTATGTTTTTCTGGTGATTGAGACCGTGGTGTGTTGGTGTGTTGTTGTGTTGGGCTTTTGTCCTTTAGCAGAGCGGCTTTATAAGGAAATTCTTCGGGTTTATCAGCAAAGAAGACTTGTTTGGGCTCCGGTTTTGTGGATCCCGGATCCAACCCTAATTCTTGGAGGCTGCAAGCCGTCCGAACAGTGTCGTTGTATGACTTTGGTAACTTGGCTTTTACCAAGTCCCTGAATTTTTGGTTAATATTGTTAAGAAACGTTTCCTGAGCCAGGTGATCTAGCATCAAGGAAAACGTTTCTAAAGGGTCAGTTCGAGCTGCTAGATTTAGTTTTGCCGTTATGTGATTAATTTTGTCTGCTAAGGACTTAAGCGTGTCGTGTGGTTCGGGTTTGAGTTGAGTCAACTTTTTGAGAATATTGTGAGGCTTCTGTTCCTGGTCTGACCGGAACCTTTTCAAAAATGCATTTTTGAGCTCTGCCCAAGTAAAATTATGGTTGTTTAGTTTAAAGGCGTTAAAGAATGTTAGAGCCGCTCCGTCCAGCTTCATTTGGAAGACAGCTTTAAGCTGCCCTTCCGACCAGTCAGAAAGACGGGATGCATTTTCGACACTCTCAAAAATTTGCTCAATGTCAGGGTCTGTGTGGTTACCGGAATATTTGGGGATGGCTTGAACTAAGGTTAAATTTATTTGTTGTGTTGGTGTTTGTTGGTTCGTGTAGGCTTTGTGTGTAGTTTGAGGTTGTGTTTTTGAAGTTTGCGGTAGTGTGTGTGAAGTTGGAGGTTGTTCTGAGGGTGGTGGTGTATGTGTTCGCGCATTGCGTTCATGTATGTCATCTAAAATTACATTAAGTGCAACTTTTAAACTAGCTATTTCCTCCTTGGTTTGGCGATAGTCGGTTTTGACCTCTGCGATTGCAGCAGCGACATTAAACTCATTGGCCGTCATATTATCGACGTCCTTTGGACTAACACCTGTCGCAGTCGCTACCTTGTCGAAAAGACGACTGATGTCAACAGGGTCAGTTGGGAGTTCAGGTAAGGATTCCTTAGGGATTAAATATTCCTCAGGAACCCTGAGAGGGTTGTCTTTGGTTTGTTTCTTAATGAATTTTTGTAATTTGGCCCTCATATCTCTTGCGGTCCCGTCATGGTGTATGTCGAGGTCTGTCAGGATCTGAGTTAAAAACTCACACCTTATGTAGGGGAGGTTGGATAGGGTAATAGTTACCTGAGACATTATTATTATTTATTTATTTATTTGATTATGTGTTTTATTTATTTTAGATGTGTATTGGTGAATGTTACGTGTTTTTATTTGTAAGGGAATTTATTGGATTGTGACAAGTGGGAATGTGTTATATTGAGGTATGAAAAAAATAAAGTGAATAATTTGAAAAATTTATGATAAATGCAGGTAATATATTACAAGGTCTGGGAAAACGGCCCACGTCAAAGTGCCAAATTACAAGGCTCTCAGGGACTGACGTGGGGGGGGAAGACTGAAATTTGAAATTGAATAAATTTAATTAAAATGGTAAATTACCTTTCTTCCACGTCACCTTGCTGATGACTAGCATTAAGAGCAAAGAGAATCTCAGGATGGGTCGCCAAGTTTGAACTTGCGTTCGCCCCTGGACTTGGATCTGTCTTACCCACAGATGCAAGAAAATTTGTATTTAAATATTAATTAAAATTTTGTAAATAAGGTTGTATCGTCGCATTAATAAAAACAATTATTAAAATTGATTCGCTTTATTAAAATATACCTTTTAATATTCCAGACTTAGCAATATCCTTAGAGCTCAAAGGGTCAAACACTGACTATGCTCAGGTATAAAATTTAAGATTTGAAAATATCTTTAATAATAGAAACTTTACGATATTATGACCAGTTACAGATTTGTATCGGAATTATATTTCCTACAAATTAAACTTATCTGTACTGAAGAGTAGAATCCTCGTTGATGATCTCGTAGTCGGTACCTCTCAAGGGAAGATGGCGCAGACGGTTCACTGATGCTTGTCGGTTAAATATTCCAACGTAGATATTTTTAAGACGGAACTGGCGTACACTGAATTTACTTGATATAAGACTTGATTAACTACTTTAATACTTTACTGGATATCCGGATTTCGAAGAAAAGCTAGTATCACGGATTCCACTGGTCGAAAAAACTACGGGTCCCGAATCTGGGTTACCCTTACTGCAACGAGTCTCGCCTCCGACTGACTTTTCCCTCGACAACCACCTGTTCCCTCTTATCTCCTGGTGACGTCACAACGTCTCGTAGCTTTAGGCTGAAGACAGAATTTGCTAAACTTATTTATTAAAGTCCGTGTCTTCTCTCGGTTGGTTCCAATCGTTGTATTAGGACTTCCGACGATTTAATTACCTCTTCTTCAAGTCCCAGGAGCTTTTATATACGAGTAATCTCATTTGAAAGATATTAGGCTGGGGCGCCGAGAGTATGCGGTCGAGGGGATCTGGGTTCCGAGACAACTCGAGGTTTCCAGGCTGCATCCCCGCCAAATTCAAATATGCAAATCTAACATTTTACCAAATAAGGGTATCCCTATATGTGAGGATCCTCTTAATATATTAAAAAATAATTTCTTACCTTATTATTGAATCCTGTGTCCGGTTGTTGACGTTGATTGTTTTTTTTTTTTTTTTTTTTTTTTTTTTTGTTCAGTGCACTCGCGCCTCTGGAGGGGTGTTTTGTTTTATGTTTTAAAAAAAATGTATGTTAAAAATTAATGAATGATGTGAAATTAATTGTGTGGGGTGAATCCTCCGCTGCCACCAATGTAACGGGGATTTGGTGAGTGGAATAATGAAACTGGTTATATTGTTGATAGTTTATTTATTTGTATATTAATGTGGGTGAGTGATTGTTGTAAGATGTGTACACTCCAGAGCTAAGATCGGACTCCCCGTGTGACTCTGTGCTAGGGCTTAGTCTGTTAGATTCTTGTGGGGGAAGCACCACTAGACAGAAATTCGAGCCTTGCTAGCCTAAGTCTACACTGCTTTCCTAGAATATTCTGGACTTGGCTTCCCCGTTACACTAGCTATATTTAGGTGGGGTGGCCACTTAGAAAGCTTCACTACACGAGCTAGTCTCTTATGGAGGTAGGTATTTGTTAAATCCGGCCCTGACTACAGAGCTACTATATTATCAAAGAACCGCCTTGCAGTATTTTGAGGTAAGTAAGCTTTATGTTGGTTGGTTTCGTAGAGTTACAGGTGTAGTAGTCTGCGCAAGTCCGTCGCTGTTGGACGTTGCCAAGAAATCCGTTTAAATGGAATTGCCAAAACATGCTAAGATGCGTTGCAAGACATAACGTAGCTAGCCAGCGTAGAATAAAACTTTATTCTGTTAGTGTTACAACTAACCCCCAATAACTGTTACAACCCCCCCTGGTATGGGGGCGGTTGAAACATTTTTCCTGAATTTTTAAAATGCCTATAAATATTTTTGTAATGCAGATAATCTTACTATAACCTCATACATTTCTAGTTTGATAACTTAAGTTTAATTAAGGCCCACTGTCAAATACATTGAGGTTAAAATGTTTTTGCAGGAAGCGATTTTGTAAAAAATGTTTCAACCGTTCCCGGTCTCACCTACCCGTTTAACCCCGTCCGAATCAAATTATAAACGGTACAGAAAGGTCAAAGTCGAAATTTCGGAAAACTTTCGTGAGTTTTTCGGCGAGGTACTCGACCCCCCCCCCCCCCCTTGAAGGTACTAAAAAATAATATGTGTGGTGTCGCGGGACACCCGGTAGGAACGAAGTTCCTTACATTTTTCATTAAATATAAATTATAAAATCTCACTGCTAAGTACGTATACATTGCTAACTACTTATACATGGCGGAGTGAGAAAAGAGACAAAATTAAAAGTAACGAACTATTTTTACCTAGCAGAGTTAAGGCAAAATTAAAAGAAAATCATTATTTGTATAATTAAAGCAAGCGTCTTACTATAAATATATATTGAATATAAGAAAAAAGTTGATCATGATGAGTTTATAGTGAAAGAGTATGTTTGTTAAAGGAGTTTGGATTGAAATAGGACTGTTTTCTACCTACCCGGCCAATTAATTTAAAATATTATAAAATATATCTCTTCCCTACTCTACAGCTTCTGCTTGTATCAGGGTGAAATTTTACATGATTATATTTTATTTATTTACAAAACAAAGTGACATTTTTTACATATATAACAAAAATAATCAAAACAAGTCAAGTAACAGGCTTCCTTAATAACACTTTTTCCCGTCTTTGAAGCTTACGTTTACGCGAGCGTTGCGCGTGAACGCTTGGGCGGATACCGTTTTCCGACGAACTCAGCCTGGGCATTGGTAAAATGAACATGTGTACCAAATTTCATCTAACTTGGTGATCTTTTACTCAAGTTATCGTCATCTGTAGATTTCGTGACGGTTATTTTGTGATGGTGATTTTGGTCGTTTTTTTCGGATTCACTCCCGGGCTCCAGAACGTGCCATAAGGAACTTCGTTCCAAAAAGGGGATTGCCCTTACCCCTTGAAAAAGACATTTTTAGAGCATACGAAGCAGAGTAGGAGATTACATTTTTTACTTTCTCATATAAAGAGAAAGTATTGTGATGGCGCGAAAATTCAATTTTGAGATTTTGATGGATTTACACGTTTTGAGGTCCCCTGAGTCCAAAAAAGTGGTTTTTAATAAATGTCTGTATGTCGTCTGTCGTCTGTCTGTGCAGACGCCTTGAGCCAAAACTACTGGGCCGATTTTGACGAAATTTGGCATACATGTTCAGAAAAATCATACCCCGAGGCGAAATCGTGAAATGAATTTTAGCTCCAAATTTGGGGGCGCTACCCCCCAAAAACCCTGAAAAAACGTGAAAAAAAAATATTTCTCGAAAACGGTCCCGACGATATTGATTAAAAAATTCTAAAATGTAGTTCATTTAAATACGGATCCAACGATATAAGCCGTTTTACCGGGAAAAATATAGTTCCTGAGAAATAAGCTTAAAACGCGGACGGAGAGAGCCCAGGTTCGATTCCCCGCCCAGGAGATGTTATTTTTATGATACATTTTGATGAAATGTTCAATAATAATTAAATTTACATACGAAAACATAATAAATTGAAAACACTGGGCCAAATAATTATGACCTCGTATATGAGAAAGTTTGTCTGAGTTGTCTCGGACCGATTTTTTCTCCGTTTGTACCTCTTATGTACCATATCTTGTACCTCGGAATTTAAAGTACCATATTTAAAAAAGTAAAAGTACCATTGAGTTTAAAAGCAAAACGCGATAAGCAGCATTTCAAAAGCTTTTAAGGCTCAAAAGCCCAATGGCGTCGTAGCCTCATGTAGAAAAACGTTTGAAAAAAAGTGGTAATAAGTGTTTTTTCACTTCAAAGGGTCTGAAACGTGAACATTTTTTAATGTTTTTGCATCACTTTTGTATTCTTCCCAAGGGCTTTCCAATGATATACCACACCCCGTACCAAATATCTCCGGTTATCTAATCGGCGAAAAAAAAAAAATTCCCGATATCGCCCTTAAGCGGGAGTGCAGGTAATCAGGTAAAGTAAAAAAAGGCCACGAAGGAAAAACAAACAAACCGGATTCTTAAAGAGGACAATTTGACCTAAAGTCCGGTACCCTTTTGAACCCCGTCCGAATCAAATTTTTTTTTTTTTTTTTTTTTTTTTTCGTTTATTAGATTGTTGCGACTACATTAGTACATGTTATAAGCAATACAGATATGTTCAGAATATTTACAGTGACTTGTGATGTGACATGAGATGAGAAGTTATCCATCGATAGTACTCATAAAATAATCAAATACGAATCAAATACGAAAACTTTTTTGAAAAGTTCTCGATACCGGCGATGGACCTCTGCGGGATCTACAAAAGCCTTGAATATCAATTTTAATTTTTCAATCATTTCAAAAGTTGTTCGTACTAAAAAAACGCCTTCTTTTGACCGTAGACGATTTCCCGTTGAAAATAAACCCATTTCCCGAAAAATTTCCCGGCATATAGCATTTTTCCCTAAAAGTAGACTATAACCTTAACAATTTCCAGAAAACTGCATGTCTTCACGACAAACACACCCATCAGTATAAAAATCCAAAACACACTATTTGCCACTTTAGGGCCGATTTTCACCCTTGGAGTGGTTTAAAATTGCCCTTACCCAATGTTTGGTCAAGCGATTTTTAAGGTTCCTAACCGATTTTGACATTACCAACTCGAAATTTTTTCCAAAAATCAAGAGGCAGGGTATAATTTTTATACCCCCCCCCCCCCCCTCTCCCTAATTCGACGGACAATGAATTGGCGCCCCTGTCCCACACCACAGCTCGGTCGGCCTGCGGCATCCCTCGCAAATACAGTTTATTTACAAAAATTAAATTATATAATTTATATTATTATATAATTTAAAAATTGGGCTTAGCCCACCCGTTGCGCCAATGAATTTGGCGTGGAGAAGGTCCGGTTAATTAAAGATCGATTGAGCAGCGGACTGCGGAGGTATTTGTGGGCATAATCCCGGGCGACACAGGAGTTAGGATACGGCCGAGACCTGAGGGAGAGGGAGAGTTGCGCGCACGCGCACAGCAACATAAAGCTATCTGTTGTCAGTGTCATCGGCCATCGGCCCTTTCTCTTCTCAGTTCACTTGTCTCTTCTCCACGAGTAAACATTCACAGACTATAAAAGAAAGACCCAGTGTAGGGAATATACACACAGGGAATGTGTCTAAACAGCTAGGTAAAAGTAACACGTTACCGTTTATAGGAGTGATTATATCTCTTACTATAACAGATATCAGGGAGGGGTACCGTGTTCGGGTTGTGTAGTTTTTACTGTATGGATTTTATTGTTGTATTAAGTACTAGTTGTTTATATAGCTGTGCGATGGATGACGAAATAAAGGTTTTCGACGAAACAGCGGCTCTTATCTACAGCTCCGTATCTTCAGCTCTGCCTTCAGGTTAATGAAAATTATAATTTTGATAACTTAACTTTGTCTACATTTGCTCTGAATATGAAGGGACTTATCTGAGGGCTCGGCAGTGCGCAAGGCTAAGTTCCAGTAATAATAATAATAATAATAATGTTTATTCATAGAATATTAGTCCAGTCAATCTGTCGTCAAAAAGGGGTGTTCGCTTGCAAAAGGTCGGGTAGTTTTGATTTTTGGATATGTTGTAGGTGTAGGTTCATTGATGAAAACCCTAAGTTTTCGACCTCGGTGGAGCGCCGCTGGGGCCGAAATACCGCAAAATGTTGGACTTTTTTTCCAGTTTTAGCCCGTTTTCTCCTAGAAGGAGTGGTTTAATCGAAAAAATGATTCTATTATTTAATAAAGCAGACTAAATTTTGTACAGTTATAAAAAAAAATCACCTTTCTAGCACTATTACTTTATAATGTACAGCCCTTCAAATATCGAGTATTTTTTTAATATTTTCAAAATATGCTTGTTTTTTTGTTGGTTTTTTCAATTTTCCACCCTGAAGACTTGATTTTCCATCAAAATTTATAAGGATCAAGCTTTAAGTAGAATAATCATTCTATTATGTGCAACCAGTAACAGATTTTTATTGTTAATAGCTTTCGTGGTACGAATTATTGAAGTTGGAATCGTCTTTAGGGAAATAACATCAAGAAGTACATACGTTTGTAAATCGAAGAAATGATTTTTTTTTTCCGTTAAAATAACATTTTAAACAAAGGATTATGTACACACTAAATGTTTGTAAAGTTATTATTGATAATATATGAAGTAGTAATATATTTACTTATTTTATGAGAACTTATTTACAACCGGCTTCGGAGCCGATTCTGTAACTTTTTAAATGCTGTTATTTAACTTGCAATGTTTGTATGTATGTATGTTCGGGTCAAATCTTGCAACTGAATTTTAAAGCAGTTATCCTCAACCGATTGAATTAAAATTTTGCATACACGTTTACTTTGGATGACCATGCATGGTTATCTAAGTGAAGTGATTCTAAAACCAATATGGCAGGCAGTTCAAGATGGCGGACTAGTTATTTTTTTAGTAAACCCATTAGATGGGTATCAAATTAAAGGCTGAGAAGAATACGAATAAAAGGTAGATAATATCTTTTTCCAGAAATGTGGAAGAGGAAAATCACAGAATGAATTTTATTCATCAGCCTCATTTAAGTTTTCTCTGTCTAAAATAATTCTTATTATACACGCATTTACTGGCTGCGACACTACATCATGTCTCTTTGGCCATGGAAAAAATAAAATAGGTTCATTGCTTGAGAAGCAGCCACACCTTCAAACAGCTGCTACACCTACCTTTGATTAAAATGTTATTTTGACGGAAAAATATAAATTTCTTTGATTTACAAACGTATGTACTTCTTGATGTTATTTCCCTAAAGACGATTCCAACTTCAATAAGCCGTACCACGAAAGCTATTAACAATAAAAATCTGTTACTGGTTGCACATAATAGAATGATTATTCTACTTAAAGCTTGATCCTTATAAATTTTGATGGAAAATCAAGTCTTCAGGGTGGAAAATTGAAAAAACCAACAAAAAAACAAGCATATTTTGAAAATATTAAAAAAATACTCGATATTTGAAGGGCTGTACATTATAAAGTAATAGTGCTAGAAAGGTGATTTTTTTTTTATAACTGTACAAAATTTAGTCTGCTTTATTAAATAATAGAATCATTTTTTCGATTAAACCACTCCTTCTTGGAGAAAACGGGCTAAAACTGGAAAAAAGTCCAACATTTTGCAGTATTTCGGCCCCAGCGGCGCTCCACCGAGGTCGAAAACTTAGGGTTTTCATCAATGAACCTACACCTACAACATATCCAAAAATCAAAACTACCCGACCTTTTGCAAGGTAAAATGTTTAGTTTGACTGGACTATATAAAGAACATTTCAAGTAAATCAAGAACAAAACATTTTGAGGTATGACCATCGGCCGTCTACCTGGAGTTGAACAAACATTTCCATATATGTGCTAACTTATATTATAATATCCATATTTGCCATAAAGACTAAATATCCTTTAGGCTTAATCCTATTAATATTTTTTTTCTTACTATTTAAAGATAACAGTTAAACTAATTGCATAACAAAAATAAATAAATACATTTAGTGAAATATATAAATACATATCTACCAAAAACATAATTATCATTATCACCTGCATATAATACACACTAACATTTATACAAATTAAATACAAAGTAACAACTAAACTAAACCTTTAAACATAATAATAAACATTAATTTATTATAGGTTATGATTTAATTTCTTTTATTTATTTATTTTTATTTTAACTAATCCTTTATTTTAATTATTTATTTTTGGTTTTATTAATGAACTTAAATTTAGTACGAAAACATGATACTACTAATAATCCTGGCCCTGTGTTAATATATTGCGATATGGTAACGCTAGTTTTAAATGTTTGGCTAATGATTGACAAGAGTTGCTACCATTTAAAACGTCAATAACCTGTTGCCTATCTAAGTATTCCTGACCTAGACAATGCTTCCTATAATGCCTCAGACTAGGACACACTCCCATGAAGTGAAAGACGTTTTCTCTCACATTTCTGCTGCAGTTGACACAGTTAAGGTGAAGATACACTTGAGCATTCGCCCCGAATGAGCATGCGTTTCCGTTCGGCTCGCCCTCTCTATATCTAAGCAAAACGGGGAAAACGCGTGCTCATTCGAGGCGAATGCTCTAGTGTGTCACCACCTTTATAATCCTCATTTCTGAGCCACAACTTGTAATTGAAATTGAGCATCTCGCTCCTAGCGAGCATTTATAAATAAATAAATAATTTTATTAAGACATATTTACAATGAACATTTTTCGTTTTGATTTTATCAGAGCCAGTATCAAACATAGTTTGTTTTTTCCTCGGCCTGCAAGATTTAAATAGAAGATACAATAATACTTTAGATAACAATAACAACAGTAACAAAAAGGGGGGAAAAAAATAACAAAAACCCTCTAACTTAATGGTAACTATGGTGAAGGTTAATAGAACATATAAATAAACTGAAGTATAACAATAACAAATGGTTTGATAACAATGATTAGATATATCTGAGAAAATAAATAATATTGTAATTAACACATATTATATGCTATCTAGAAGTATATGTTTGATTCTTTTATGTTTGTATTTTTTGTACCTATTTCTTAGATCACTGATATTGTAGTTGCCTATATTTTTGATTAGTTGGTTAGCCTGGTTGTCTTGACACTGCCTGAAAAATTTTTGGGTTAGCTGAAAAATAAATTGTTGAATGTCAGGAAGATTTAGCTTGGCGTGCATTTCTTTGATTCTTGTGAATATTGGGAAATTACCAATTATTCGACAGCATTTATTTTGTAGTACTTGTAGGGACCTATAGTTTGATTTAGACACGGAGCTCCAGACTGGACAGGCGTACGTAAGGGCGGGTCTTATTAATTGTTTATAGATTATTAATTTATTGTTTTGGTTTAGTTGTGACCGTTTGCTAAATATAGGGTAGAGACTAAATAATGTGTGTTGAATTTTATTGAGGTTTGTTTTAATATGTCTGGAAAAATTTAGTTTTTTATCGAGAGTCAAACCTAGGTATTTGATTTGATCTTTCCATTCTATAACGGCTCCTTCAAAGTTAAGGGGTTCAGGTAGGTGGGGGCGACGTCTGGTAAATATTATCGCTTCTGTTTTAGTCTGGTTCACTTTAATTCTCCATTTTTTAAAGTAACTTGTAATTTTATTAAAAGCTTTATTTAGTCTATTGACAATCGTATCTAGACGCCACGAGCTACAGTATATTAATCGATAGCGATAGCGATTAATCGAATAGCGAGCATTATTAATCTTTGCGACACATTGTCGACATCCTTATTTCCTATGTAGGCAGGTGTAGCGTTATGGTCAAGTTCCTTGTATTTTATTCTCTGTTTACATTCGTCGTTAAAACTACCTTTCTTGATCTCCAGCCAGTTCCACATCACCTTGATCCACCGATTCCTGTTGCCGAATCCTCCCTCTAAACTCGCTCCTATCTCCTCCCCTCTCTTCTGCCAAACATTGAAGCACCATAATGATTTATTCG
Source organism: Gerris lacustris (assembly GCA_951217055.1). Taxonomy (NCBI): domain Eukaryota; kingdom Metazoa; phylum Arthropoda; class Insecta; order Hemiptera; family Gerridae; genus Gerris; species Gerris lacustris. The sequence goes on along the minus strand of OX578276.1, from coordinate 6,577,926 downwards.
CCACCACTCTCGCTAATTTGTGGGGCAATCTGCCCTCTTCCATACTAAACACTTTTTCAAGGTATTGCAAACTCACTTTCACAGTGTTAAAATGTATCGGGCTGATCCCGGTTTCCCTATGTATGTTATAATTAGGTGTGTTGTATGGCAATTTCAGACTTTTCTTCACGAAGAACCGCAATAACTTTTTTCGGCAGCCTCGTATCTCTCGTGTCCCCATACCTGGGCGGCGTAACAGAGCACAGATCTCGCCACACTATTAAACAAATCGGTTTTGGTTTTATAATTAATATCCGCATGGTATAACCCATTTTTCCATATAAAAATATATTTATATTTTTAGATAAGTTAAATTTTTCCTTCAAATGACCGTTAAAATTTAGAGTGTTGGTTATCGAGAGCCCGAGGTACTTGTAGCTATTCACTATTTCAATGTGTTAGTCACCGAATTTCCACCGTTGGGCCTTGTTTAACTTGCCTCCGTTTCTAAAAATCATTATCTAAGTTCCAGTAGGAATGCAGTGTATCTTTGCTGGAACCACTCACTCATCATGAAAATTATAAGTGACTTCGAGAATAGCTCACAACACCTTCGTTTCCATGATGGATACAGATTGAATCCTGATTTGGGGTTTAACAAGTTAGGTGTCCATGAGTTGTATTGAATCCGTTTCAATACACCAAACTTTAATACAAAACAAATTTACATTTGGTAAAATAACAAATAGTAAATCCAAAAACTTGAATTTTGTTTTTGCAAAAACCTAACCGAGAAGAAAGAGCCCAGTTCCCGACCCCCCCCCCCCCCATATTAAAGTCAGCCTATTAAAGTAGTGATATATGAGGAGCTTAGTATCAAAGACGGACAAGAGCATATTTCAAAATTTTACTGGAGAGCCGAAAAACTGTAGCTCAAATTCTACAGGTGCTAGAGCAATGATTTTTTTTTTCTGTAGATTCTTAATAGACTCAAAACTAGTTAGAAGTACAGTAGAGCGTCGATTATCCGAACTAATGTTTTTTAGGGTGGTTCGGATAATCAAAAATTCGGATAATCAGAATTCCTAAAAAAATTTAAAAATTAAAAGGAAAGATGTAAAAATAACCAACCACGTTCATGCATCAAACATCTTTCTTTTATTTATCTTATACATAGTGAAGAAAATAAGTTGTATCCCCTAATGTTAATTTGGCATAAAGAAAGTTGCAATACTTGTCTGCTTAATTTTTTTACTTTTTTATACTCTTAATTTTTCAGCATGAATCTAGATTTGCCGAATCCCATGTAATTTGAATTTTTTTAGCCACCCAGAACTAGGGATAAATAAAGAGTCACCACCAAGCTTCATGTTTAATTCCACTGCTTTTTCACACAATATGGGCTGTCCAGAGGCCCGTTTTTGCAAAAACCAAGTGAATGCAGCATCTTCCAACATTTCGGTTTTTTGTTTATAGTTTTATTGAATCAGAATTATTTTTTATTCCCGTAATCGTAGATTTACCAACACCGAACTTGATAGCTAATTCCTGACTCGTTTCACCTTTCTTCAGCCGCGTAATAATTTCCATTTTATCTTCAATGAAAGCACTGCTCATTTTCTTTTTGTCGCCGACATGTTGTAAGTTTAAAGTAAAATACCTGACCAATTCAATGTATACCTCACAATGAATGATTTGAAACTGTGAGCATTGACTTAACCGACCGACAGAAGGGAAAGTTGAAAATAGCTGCAAATGATTCCACAAATTAAACAGACAAACAAAAGTTAGTTCTCAGTAAACAAATGCTAATGTCTGCCCCGTCAAACTGAATTCATCCAAATCTGGTATCCCTTTATACAGCAAACACCGCTCTTACTAGGAATTAATTTAGCAGCTTTTTATATATTTTTTTTTTCACATGAAGCCGGTTTGGATAATTGAACGTTCGGATAACTGACGTTCGGATAATCGACGCTCTACTGTACTGAAAACGTGAATTTATTTGATATTTTAGCTGCTAAATGGAGTTAAAAAGTGGAGTTGTCCGCTTTTGAAACAAAAACAAGGTTTTGTCCGTTTTTGAAGCAAAATGGCGTTGAAAATAATGGTTAGAATAATAATATTGGAGAAATAAATTTTTTTTCACGTTTTTCAGAGTTCCTAGGGGGTAGTGCCCCCAAATTTAGAGCTGTATTTAGTGCATCATAGGAACGAGTTAATAAAATGCAGCCTCCTGATTGGCTGTTTCGGTTATGTCCACTTTTGAAGCAAAACGTGTGTTGACTTGTCCGTATTTGAAACAAAACTACAAATATTATTGCATTTTTACCCCTTTTCTGGTCGTTTTTGATGCAAATGGATAGCAGAATCTGATGCAGCAGCCAAAAATCTATAAGAAACAATTGATAACTGAAATTCGGAAAAAATGTCAAATGTCCGTCTTTGATACTAGGCTCCTCATCTACTTTCTTTAGTCCATAACCTCACTTAATTCCTACTGTCATGAGCAAGAATACTCTTTTATTTTATTTTCTGAATGAGGCATTAAATATCAGCATCATATAGGAGTTACGTGGGTAATGAGAAGGAGAGAACTTAGAAGAAAAGTTGTAGACCCTCTCCCAGTCAAGCAAGGCTATCATCCTTCAGAAACGTGCCTAGTGTTAAAATATAAATAAAAGAGTAGCCTTTCTCATGAAAGTAGAAATGAGGTTAGGGACAAAAGAAAGAGCAGAGTTGACCACAAAGTAGATATCACTTCTGTGATAGGACATTTTTGAGTGGGGTCTGGAACTTGGCCCTTTTATCACAGTTAGGTTTTTGCTGAGGATAGTATTCTTACCAGTAAGTATACTATTGTAAGTAAGTATTGACTTTTTACACTCAGGTTAGGTAACCTATGAGAACGAAAAATAAAGCCACTAGGCCTGTGAGAGGAGTAGGGACTATAACATTTTTATTTGTAATTAATTATTATTTTGGGCATTCTATGATTCTGTTGTCATGTATTGCTTCCATCTGTGTATTGGGAATCCACTGTGTGATTTCATGAGATGTTGGAGTGTTTCTTCTTAGGAAGTGGTAAAGTTGTTCCCCTTAGTGAGGAGAGGTCTATTTCCTACTGCAGGAGACAGAGAGAATACAGTGAAACTTTGCTGCTGGATTCGCCTCTCCGATTTCAATACAGTTGTTCCACCACTTTTGGCCTTTTTAATTCCATTTCAAATGTTTTACTGGCCTCGTTAGTATTTCAGAAATTGGCCTTGTTTAGAGAGCGTTTGACACACCTTTGTAGGGTCTCTATTTGTTTTTATCACTACAGTGACTTGAGTGGGCAACATTCTTCATAAGCTGTCCTTATTGCAGTGGTAAAATTGGAATTGTAATGCTCAGTTTATTGCCAGCTCTCTGGAATCCTCTCAATCAAGTTGAGATTAATTTTGAGTGCTCTCCTGAATTGGACCCAGTTTGTGGAACAAGCTTACGGAGATAATGCTCGGTTATTTTTGTATTCCGTTTTAGCCAGGTGATTAATAAATTAATTCCATATATTTGTCAATATAAATCTCCTATTCTTATTATGTTATAGGTTCATCCAAAGAACCATGTAAAGTAGATAGTTCGTCATGGTGTATAAAAACTGAACCTGCTTCACCTGATAGCAGTACAACAGAAGTAGACCAAGATCCAGGTAACTCTAAATCAGTATTATTTCCCTTTGATCATTAATATTAAAATCTAAATTCCAACTGCCCCAACCCAACCGCCCTTACTAATCACTTCTATTCCACTAACCACATGTTTGATTTCTCGAATCCCATAGTCCTTGCTCAAGAACCTAATTTTTATAGAAGAAATGTCCTTGAAATGTACTATATATCCAAAACTAATAACACCGTTAATTTTAGAACTGACACCAATAACCTCAGTATCTGTTATCATAACATTATATCTAATTTTTAATTTGTATATTCACCTCTCTTTTCCTTTCTAGTCTTGCCTTTAATTGTTAAAAGAGTCATATTTATAGTTAACCACTGTGCAATATATATTTTTGTTATTTTAGTTTTTAAGTGTTTGTTGTAATATCTTTAAGTTAAGGCAACCCACCATCTTTTTACCCTTACCTTAACTTGCAACCTTTACCTGATCACTTACTGTTAATCCTCTCATCTCCATTTTGTTCCCCACCCTTGTGTTCCTCTAACTAATCCAATCCTTAAACTCTGTTTTCTCCAATCTCACTTATTCACATTCCAAACTTTACCATAGAACTTTCTTTATAGTCTTGTATTGTGTTCATAAATGTTACCCTGATGATGTAAATATATTTTACGAAACTAGTTGGTAAACAAGTTTTTTCTTTAGACCGTACCTCACTAACTCCCTCACATCTATACTTTACGGTTGCTAACTTCATCTTAATCTAAATTCCTTTATTAACAGCCTTGTTATTACTATAACTATTGCATTGCCTAGTATAATTTTATTTTGTGTTGTTACATCAGGTTTACTGTAAGAATGTAAGCCGAGTTTCATTAAAACAGAAGATACTGTTTCTAAATGTTGGGATACTGATAAATTCCATCACTATAAAAGAAACATAATCTGAGCAAAGTAGTCCTGTCAAATTTGTTGAAACATTTTTAAGTTAGAGGAAAAGAAAACTGAAGTTTTGAAACTTAGCGAGTTTAGCAAAAGTTAAACGATATAAGTTAATTCATATTTTACGAGTTTGGTAGTATTCATACTACAGAAAGATTAAATATTAATTTAAATCAAATTATAATTATTATTAACTACGGGAAACAGACAGAGAAAAATACACTCCAGCGCCGGGATTGATACTGATATAGAGGCCTGTGGTTCAAATCCCGGTGCTGGAGTGTATTTTTCTCTTTCTGTTTCCCACAGTTAATAATAATTATAATTTGATTTAAATTGATATAAGTAAGTTTAAAGTAAATTTTCTTAGTGTCAATAGCTTTGAAAATAGAGTTAGGGGGGGGGGGGAATTAGAAATAGTTATTTACGCACCAAGGGAGAAGGAAAGTGGTGAGGAAAGTAAGTGATTTCCCCCTGAGCGATGAAGTCGGTTCCTGAGGCGAAGTTGAGGGAACCATAACGTTCACTCCCGAGGTGGAGCCGAGGGAGTTAATTATCATTATAGGGTGCAAGTGATTTTTACTCCCAAGATTGCTGAAAGACCTTGACTATGCAGATGACTTGAGTCTTATAATATCTTATACTAGGACTAACCCTTACTCTTCCTCATTGTGCTGAACCACGTCATGAAGTAGTTGACCAGACAGAACAGTGGGATCCAGTAGTCTCTCAAGGACAAGCTGGAAGACCTTGACTATGCAGATGACCTGAGTCTTATAATATCTTATACTAGGACTAACCCTTACTCTTCCTCATTGTGCTGAACCACGTCATGAAGTAGTTGACCAGACAGAACAGTGGGATCCAGTAGTCTCTCATGGACAAGCTGGAAGACCTTGACTATGCAGATGACCTGAGTCTTATAATATCTTATACTAGGACTAACCCTTACTCTTCCTCATTGTGCTGAACCACGTCATGAAGTAGTTGACCAGACAGAACAGTGGGATCCAGTAGTCTCTCAAGGACAAGCTGGAAGACCTTGACTATGCAGATGACCTGAGTCTTATAATATCTTATACTAGGACTAACATTTACTCTTCCTTATTGTGCTAAACTACGTCATGGAGTAGTTGACCAGACAGAACAGTGGGATCTAGTAGTCTCTCATGAATAAGCTGGAAGACCTTGACTATGCAGATGACCTGAGTCTTATAATATCTTATACTAGGACTAACCCTTACTCTTCCTCATTGTGCTGAACCACGTCATGAAGTAGTTGACCAGACAGAACAGTGGGATCCAGTAGTCTTTCATGGACAAGCTGGAAGACCTTGACTATGCAGATGACCTGAGTCTTATAATATCTTATACTAGGACTAACCCTTACTCTTCCTCATTGTGCTGAACCACGCCATGAAGTAGTTGACCAGACAGAACAGTGGGATCCAGTAGTCTTTCATGGACAAGCTGGAAGACCTTGACTATGCAGATGACCTGAGTCTTGTAATATCTTATACTGGGAGTAACCCTTACTCTTCCTCATTGTGCTGAACCACGTTATGGAGTAGTTGACCAGACAGAACAGTGGGATCCAGTAGTCTCTCATGAACAAGCTGGAAGACCTTGGCTATGCAGATGACCTGTGTCTTATGCCGTTGCTGGGCTCGAACAATTGGTCCATCCTCACTGTCTAGTACAAGTACTACAAGTTACTACTACTATTACAACTGGTAGTAGTAGTAGATTAGTTAAATTTTAAGAGAGTATCAGAGATTTTAAGGGGGCTGCTTACTAGGTTAAGATCCTCTGATCTAGACCATTACCATCTATATTCTAGAAAATAATTAATTCTATTGGTTGGCTCAACTCCAACAAGAGTCCTGTAATCTTTAAGTCTTTCACTTGGCCCAACCCTTCACAATCAAATTTATCTTTTGTTAAAAATAGTATCACAATTTTATGTTTTTAAATTATTGAATTTGTTTTGTATTTAGGTCCGGCTCATAATCAGATGACTAGAAGTGACCTGAGTATGCAGAGTTCTAAATGTCCACAAACTGCACAACTACAGTCTGATCTGCAGATCCATGTCCACTCTTTGAACAAGGAGTTTAGTGCTACTCAGTGTCCACACTGTGAGTACAGTACCAATAGCAGGCGTGATCTAAAAAAACATATCAACTCCATACATAAGGAAATTAGGGCATTCCAGTGCCCTCACTGTGATTATAAACCCAATTGGAAGAGTACTCTGAAAAATCATATTGACTCGGTTCATAAGAAAATAAGGGCATTCAAGTGCCCTCAGTGTGAGTATAGTGCCCTTCAAAGGAATCATCTGAATAATCATATTGACTCAGTACATTTAAAAATAAGGTCATTCCAGTGCCCTCAGTGTGAGTATAATGCCCTACGAAGGGATCATCTGAATAATCATATTGACTCGGTACATAAGAAAATAAAGGCATTCCAGTGCACTCACTGTGACTATAAAACCAATTGGAAGAATACTCTGAAAAATCATATTGATTCGGTGCATAAGAAAATAAAGGCATTCCAGTGCCCTCACTGTGACTATAAAACCAATTGGAAGAGTACTCTGAAATGTCATGTTGACTCGGTTCATAAGAAAATAAGGGCATGTCAGTGTCCTCACTGTGACTATAAGACCAATCGTAAAACTGATCTAAAAAATCATATTGATTCAACACATAAGAAAATAAGGGCATTCCAGTGCCCTCACTGTGACTTTAAAACTAATTGGAAGAGTTATCTGAAAAATCATATCGGCTCGGTTCATAAGGAATAATGATATTGCAGTGTGCTCACTGTGAGTCAATCAGAGGAATCATCAAATTGACTTGGTACATAAGAAAATAACGGCACTTCAATGTATCCCTGGTAAATACAAAAGCAGCTGTGATCTTAAAAACATATACTATTATGTTTTTAACTTTTCTGTCCCAAGATTTTACCATTTTATTGTAACTAAAGAAATTCATATTAAAAGAAACCTTTAGGTACATTGAACAGATGTTTGTCTATTATTGTGTTAATCTTATTCATTTTTTGGTCATAATGTGAAAATTTCTTGCTTAAAAAATGTCGATATTAAAAATTGCAATGAGTGTTACGTGTCCCACAGTAGTTTTTGTAACGTGTAATGGGATTTTTATACATTTTTTCCACATGTTTATATAAATAGGATAGGAAAAAATAAATCTTTAGTAGATAACGAAACAAATATATATTAAGAAGTTCCTACTACATGGTAGTGTACCATATATGTGGGCCGTGGGCGTTTGAAATTGAATTTATATATATATTGTGGGATCCTCTTAGTCCCAGAGGTAGCTCAATAAATAATTTAAATATGTTATATGTAGAAGGAGAAGTAAAAAAAAAAAAATTTTTTCTTTTTAATATAAAAATTGTATGTAATTTTTATTAATAAAAACAAATATATATTAAGAAGTTCCACCTACATATACGGCATGGTGTACCATATTTATGTGGGTGTTTGAAATGTATAAAGTTATATACTATATAATTTAAAGTGCATTAAAGGTAGATAATTAAAAAAAGTTGACTCTGTCTTTTTGAATTAAAAAATAAGAAGTAAGACTTGGTAATCAGGTGTTGATATGTATAAGTGGAAGTATTACGCAATAGTTTGCAACCAATGTGATATGACGCCATAGCTTATATATAAAATTATAAATCGATTATCTTTATAAATATTATTTATGAAGATGAAAAATTTTAATATATGAATCCTAAAATTATAAACATTAAGTTTTGTATATGTATGACAAAAAAATTATAATATTAAGTATTAAAGTTGTAATTGGTAGGTTGGCTATTCTGGGACGAGGGCGAAACGGTTCGAGGAACTACCCCTTCTCATACGTAGCTGGACTCATGTGGAGAAAGGTGTGTGTGTTAAGCTAGGTGAATGCTATGTGGGAGAATATTAAAAAAACGTTATTAAAAAAAAAAATGTAGTTTAAGTTAAAAAATTCAATTATAATGAATTTTTGTTTGAGTAAAGTCTAGTGGATGTTTAATCCAACTTAAATTATTTTAATAATTTTTTCCTTTTCTTAGAGAGACTTCGATGCCGAATTATTCGTAAGTTAATTTAATTAAAATGTTGAGTTTGTCAAGCAATGTATAAAATTAGCTAATTAGCTAATATGATTTTAATATCTGTATTGTAGGGCAATTATTGTACGCGGATCTCATAGTACAATCTCCGTTTCTCATCGTGTCATAATAGATTACATTAGAATTGTGGATCAAATGTACTGAGTTCATCCGGCGAATCTGCCACAGTGGATGACTACCATCTACTTACAAGAATAAGAATTTTCAGCGGATGGAGTAGCTATTCGACACCAGGCGAATAATCGAAAAAGGCCATTTTTATTTACAGATGAACAAGTTTTTCAATCATGGTGAACTAATTTCAACTTCCCTCATGGAAATACAGTAGTCTCCACATATCAAGTAAAATAAATTTTACTCAGAAATATTATTATTTGCTAAATAGAAAATTAAACATTTGCTTAATTTTTTGTAAGATTAAATACTTACAAAATTATAAGCCACCTGGTCGAGGATAAATCCTCAGGTTAGGAAGAAGTTTTTTTTTATTAATGAAGGTTAATACGCTTATATTACCTGTAAAGCATATAAATTGAATGTAAAGGATTCGGTACTCTTATAGAAAAGGGCCCCCCTTTTTGTTTTTTATACAGAAGAGTTTATATCCCTTAGTCTAACTACCTATTAAGACAAAGTGGAATTCAGTCCAATATGCTTTGGGACAAAGGAATATCACACTTTTGCATAAAAAAAGTGTGTATTCGGTTGTCAGAAGGTTTATTAGATTAAAAAAAAGTGGGGGGCCCTTTTCTATAATAGTGCCAAGGATTCATTAATATAATTAAAGCAAAATCAAATAAATTTTATATAAAATTTTATTAGAAACATTCTAAGGTGCTGTGCACACTGAAGAAACAAGTTTCATGAAACCAATTTCATAAACATAAAACCAGTTTCACGTTTCAGTGCACAAAGAGGAAACCCCTTTTCTGACAGTTTTCATCATGTCCTCTAAGAAAGATGTATTAATTCAATTATCTAAATGCTTCTTAATGAACTCATTTTAAATAAACAACTGAACACCAAACAAAACGAAATAATCAAAACTGAAAATATAAGGAAAACAATAAACATGACACCTGTGCAACTTGGTTTCGACAAAACCTGACTTTTTGGTTGTGTGAAACATGTTTCATGAAACAAAAAGAAAATACAGTTTCAAGAAACGCAGTGTGCTCCTTTCTGTATGTTTTCAATCAAGTGTTTTCAGATACTAAAGTTGTTTTCAGATACTAAAGTTGTTTTCAGATACTAGTTTTCATGAAATTTGTTTCTTCAGTGTGCTCAGCGCCGAAGACGTTGTAATTGGTAGAGGTCAACTTCTAACCTCATGGTAATTAATTAAATTAAATAATCATTTATAATTCAATTTTTAAGTTTTTGGTAGTTTTATACTACTGAAAGTTTAAATTTTAATTTAAATCAAATTATAATTATTATTACCTACGGGAAACAGACAGTGTAAAATACACTCCAGCGCCGGGATTTGAACCACAGGTCTCCTGTATTTCCAGTACAGATGCTCTTGCCAACTAAGCTATGAGAGAATGATTTTTCACTGTCGTAATCGATAACTAATCCCGAATCCAAGCTTTCAATATTCATACAGCAGACCCGTGGTTCAAATCCCGAAGCTGGAGTGTATTTTTTACTGTCTGTTTCCCGTAGTTAATAATAATTATAATTTGATTTATAATAATTTATATAAGACAAAAAGTAAGCCCAAATGCAAATCATATGTAAGTCTATTAAGCTATTTGTAGACGATTTTATAAAAAAAAAAAAAAAATAATAATAATAATAAATTTTAATGATATTTATGTTGGAGGTTTTTTTTTTTTTTTTATTAATTTTAATTTTCCTTATAGTTCTTTTGATGCACTGCCTGCACTTTAGGGAATACCCTATTGACTGATGTCTTCGTACAGGGACTTTGCTAATCGCCACAATGAGGTTAGCTATTTCCGGATATTTCTCTGTTTTTCATCTTAAACCTTGGCGCCGCTGGATTGTCTCGAGCCTGGCCATATCGGCTGCTTACTCTCGGACCCCTGAATCTTCAACTTTAAATCTCAAATACAGGAGGTATAAGTCATCGTACTTAGAAGAAAGGACTTTGTTTGACTTAACCGCCACCTGAACTTCAATGGAAATTTAAGAAACAATAGTAAGAAAAGGACATCTACCGTACGTGGTCAAGCCCACGTAGTGATGTCTTGATCAAGATAAGGACTAAACATGGGGCCCTCGGCGGAGGCAGTCGAGTCTTTGGCGAAGGGCACGTAGTGCACGGCCCTATCCTGCGACTCAGTTTGGCATGATGCCGGTAGTTGGGTAATGTTCCCATTATTATTCTATAGGCTCCGTGACACTAGCGCTTACCTCTAGTGGCTGTTTCTTAACCCTAGAATACTACCGTTAAATAATAATATGTTGTTACTACCGATACATCACTGTGACTATCATTGCATCTTATTTAAATTAAACTATTTTTTAGTCTCAAAATGTAGTAAGTTACTTAAAAATGCATTTCTAGTTGGGTTTATAATAAATAAATAGGCGATTCATGAATATTTCTTTTAAAAAAAGTAGGTACACATTTCTGTATTAATAAGAAGAGGAACACAATTTTCTATCAGGTAACATCTATTCACAGTAATGTTTTCGCCTGTTTCAGTCAAATTTCTTACAACTAAGCGATAAAAAAATTATTATTATAAAAAATATTATACAGGGTAGGCATACAGGGACGTTGGAAACCATTGGACTGGCAGCCATTTTTATCAATTCAATACGTCACTTTGACGCATAGGTAGTGTTCTAGGGTTAAGTACTGAGGGTAATAGCTCATCTCTCAAAACATACAAACTCGCCTCTATTTTTGTGTTTCCTCCCTTCTTTTTAACCAATAAATTTTGACAAAACCCTCTTTTGACAAACCAAGGACCCTTATATTTTCCTGCGTGTGTCTGTCCGTCCGTCCTGTCGCCTGCTCTCACGGCTACACCTTTTGTCCGATCACTTTGAAATTTGGCATGTATGTGTCTTGTACCTGCCCACATATTTTAAAAATATAGCGACTTAAAAAAAGTCGCTTTTTATTATTTTTTTTTCAAAACCGTGAGGGGTATCAAATGAAAGGGTACGTCGAGCTGATTACAAAAATATATAATTCTTTGATTATAACTTTGATAGGGCGAGCGTAGGCAAGTTTGAAGTGGGTGTGAAACGTGTCCCCCCCTTCTATCTCGCTTATGTGAAGTGCAAAAAATCTGAAAAAATTCCTGAACATTCTTCGACCAAAAGTAAAGATACCACTTTTTGGAAATTTCGAAAAAAATATTATTTTATTTTTTATTGACAAAATACTTTTTTTTTATAACTATGGTCTTTTCGATGTATTTATATGGTTGTAGTCCGGTTCAGTGGAAAAAAATAAGTTTTGAGAACATCAGACCCATAGGATAGTTCAAAGTAAGCTTTTTAGCATTTTAAAAAACACCATCAATAGGGTACTACTTACACTATACGCAGGGTTGCTTACGGACCCTCGCTGTGTGCTCACTAGCACACACTTGACCTGTTTATTTAATCAACAAGCTTAAACTAAATCGAGCTTATAATTATCTTACTTATTTTAAATTATTCTGTATTTAAATTTTATTCTGTTATTTGATCAATTTTGTTATTATGAACAAGATTGTCCTATCCTACTAAAAAAAAACATCTACTTACAACTAATATTGTACAAATAAAACCAGCTTGGCTATAAGCCATTTACATTCTTAACTTATTTACTACGTAATTAAGTTGTTACAACAATAAGCTGTAAGTAAACTGTTACTATTGTTGTTAAGTGGTTGAACAATTTGCGGTTTTATATTATGAGACTCCGGTTTCTAAATCTTAACAGCTCAATAGTTTATCAGAGTGTGAGCTCATTTTAACTTAGATTGACAATAATAATTATCAGGGGTTATTAGATTTTTTACTTACAGAATAACAATATAAGTCAAAATAGAATATTAATATTTATAATATTGCAGTAAACCGCCATACGCACACGGTGCATCATGCCCGATTCTTGGCTAAAAAATTGTCCTTCTGTGGCTAAATTGTCCTTTCTGTGGCTAAATTGTCCTTTCTGTGGCTAAATTGTCCTTTCTGTGGCTAAATTGTCCTTCTGTGGCTAAATTGTCCTTCTGTGGCTAAATTGCCCTTTCTGTAGCTGCATGACGCATATGGTTTAAAACAAAAAAAAAAACCTTATAGCTTCGTTCCTGTGTCTGTCTGTCTGCCACTCTGTACGATTCAAATAACTATTTAATCAAAAGAGATAAAAAAACATGAAATTTTTCAGTATTAAAGATCGCTTAGAAGCGCACATGGGAAAACAGTGGCGGATTTACGGGGGGGCTTCCGGGCTGACCCCCCCCCCCCCCCCCAAATACTGGAAATAGAAAAATTTATCTGGCTGAATCCTAGTAAATAAGCATATACATATCGGGCTAAAATTATGAGTCTGTGTTTAAATTTAAATTTGAAGAGGTTGGTATTTGGTGAAAAATTAGGAATTTTAAATTAGTATTTTTAATAATAAGTGTTGACTTGTAACAAATATTTGTACTGACAATCATAGGATATCTATGGAATTTTAAGGAAACTCATCAAAACAATTGACAATAGCCACCTAGGTTAGAGAAAATTTAACTTAAAAAAACTAAAGGATGAAATAGTAATCTTCTAGTCAGCCTGAAGATGACCCAAAGAGGGGTCGAAATATCGCAAAAGTGAGCTTCTAATTTTTTCCTTTTAGACCCTACTTACCAATAAGATTCCAATAACTATTTAATCAAAAGAGATAAAAAACATGAAACTTTTCAGTATTAAAGATCGTTTAGAAGCGCACACAGGAAAAATATAGCGAACTCAAAATGATCAGCTATCAGCTGTTCAAATCCAAAATGGCGGATAATTCCTATCAAGGGGGGAAAAAATATTTCTTTAAACATTTTGAGTGGGGTATCAAATGAAAGGTATTGAAGAGTAGATTACAAAAATATATAAAACTTGTGAAAAGTGTTTAATTTTTCATGCCTTTTTGTCAAAAAACATCTAAATTTTGCACGTCCTTCCCCCCCCCCTCCCTAAAACTTTACTTCTGCGTTTACTAAAAATATTACAAAATATGAAAAATGTGAGGTCTGATGGGCCAAAAAAAAAAAAAAAATTGCAATTTGATCTGATTAACTGGAAATCCAAAATGGCGGCTATTTCCTGTCACGGAGGAAAAAATATTTTTTTAAAATTTTGAGTGGGATACTTAATGAAAGGTATTGAAGAGTAGATTACAAAAACATATAACACTTGTGGAAAGTGTTTAATTTTTCATGTCATTTTTTCAAAAAAACGTCAAAATATTCCCCCCCCCCCCTTATATTAATTTCATGTTTACAATACCAACGAAACACTTTTTACGTGAGACTTTACGCACATCAATTTTAGTTTATGTAAACAATAAACATTAGAAAAACAATTTTGATGCAATTTCATGAATATCTGAGTCCAGACTAACATAAATAAATCCTTTCCAAGGAGTACTCTTTTATTTTCTCATATATAGAGAAAGTATTGGGATGGCACGAAAATTCGATTTTGAGATTCAGAAGGATTTACACGTTTTGAGGTCCCCTGAGTCCTAAAAAGTGGTTTTTAAAAAATGTCGGTCTGACGTCTGTGCAGACTCCTGGAGCCTAAACTACTTGGCCGATTTTGGCATACATGTTCAGAAAAATCATACCCCGAGGCGAAATCGACAATTGAATTTAACTCAAAAGTTGGGGGCGCTACCCCCCAAAAACTCTGAAAATCTTAAAAACAAATTATTTCTCGAAAACGGTTTCGACGATTTTGATTAAAAAATTCTAAAATGTAGTCCATTTAGATACGAATCTAACGATATAAGCCGTTTTCTCGGGAAAAATCTAGTTCCAGAGAAAATAGCTTAAAACGCGGGCGGAGAGAGCCCGGATTCGATTCCACGACTAGGAGAAGTTATTTTTATGATACATTTTAATGAAATGTTTAATAATAATTAAATGTACCAACGAAAACTAATAAATGGAAAACACTGGGCCAAGTAATTATGAACTCGTATATGAGAAAGTTTGTCTGAGTTGTCTCGGGCCGATTTTTACTTTCTCATATAAAGAGGAAGTATTGTGATGGCGGTAATTCGATTTTGAGGGATTTTGAGGTCCCCTGAGTCAGTGGCGTAGCAAGGGTATTGGGGCCCCCCCGCAAAAACTTTTTGGGGGCCCCTCGCCAAACAAAATCGATGAGCAAAAAAAACCCTCTTCCGTTTAGATCTGGGGCCCCCCTCGTCGTTGATTTAGGGGCCCCCTGGCACTGGGGGCCCCCCGCAATGCGGGCCCATAGTTACGCTACTGCCCTGAGTCCAATAAAGTGGTTTTTAAAAAATGTCTGTCTGTGCAGACGCCTGGACGTTATATATAAGGAAGATACTGTTTTTTAGAAGTATCAAGTATCTTGGTCGTTTTACTTTCTCATATAAAAAGAAAGTATTGTGATGGCCCGAAAATTCGATTTTGATAGATTTACACGTTTTGATGTCCCCTGAGTCCAAAATAGTTAATTTTAAAAAATGTCTGTTTATGTAGACGACTAGAGCCTAAACTACCGGGCCAATTTTGACGAAATTTGGCATACATGTTCAGAAAGATCATACCCCGAGGTGAAATCGAGAAATGAATTTTAGCTCCAAATTTGGGGGCGCCACCCTCCAAAAAAAATTATTTCTCGAAAAAAGGTTACGACGATATTATTGATTAAAAAACTCTAAAATGTAGTCAATTTTAATACGAATCGAACGATATACACCGTTTTCCGGAGAAAAATATAGTTTCTGAGAAAATAGCTTATAACACGAGTGGAGCGGCCCGGGTTCGATTCCCCGCCCAGGAGAAGTTATTTTTATGATAAAATGTTCAATAATAATTAAACATACATACGAACTGATAAATGGAAAACACTTGGCTAAGTAATTATGGGCTCGTTTATGAGAAAGTTTATCTGAGATGTCTCGGACAGATTTCTTTTTTGTTTTTGTTGTTCAGAGTGTCGGACTCCCCATATTTTTTTTTTTTTTTTTTTTTTAAATACCTTTATTTATAATAAATTTACAAAATAAATATAAAGTGATACACAATGATATAATTATAATTATAAGTAAGGTTCCCGTCTCTACTAAAGAGCTTAACGCTCTGCGCCGTAGAGAGGGAGTTCTTAAAAAACTAATTTAAAAGCTTATTTTAGCATATCTATTTTTCACAAATATATATATAATTTAATCAATCCTTGGTTTGATATTTTGCTTATTATAAAATAAAATAAATATTTCTAAATATAAATATATAAAACAATTCAACAAATCATGTAATAAATACAATACAATAAATAAATAAAAACATTCTAGTTATAGTTACAGATTTCAATTTGTAAAGATCAATGTAAAAGATTAAAACAGAACAATGTTTATAAATATATTCATTTCCATTACAGAGTAGAGATAAGATAAGATTTAATTTTATTGATATTGCTATATATATTCTGTGTTAATCTTAAAAGTTGGGATCAGACCTAAAGAACTTTGAAATTCGTATTAATATAAAAATTAAGATACTATACTATAGTTTTAATTAATTGATCAGTGGGTGTCGGGAATTTTACTAGACAACGTCTCTCGTTCGAATCATTAAAAGTAAAGCGGCGTGCTTATACGCGCAATTCTCTTATTTGTTTTAATTAAACAATCATCGTATTAATTACATTCGTTTCCGATCTTTAATATTTCTCTATACATAGTTACACTCCTCAATGGTGTAGCGACTTTTGTGCGACTTGGTCCAAGATATGTTTTTTGAGATTATTTTTGAAGGTGATTAGTTTAGTGTCTGTATTTTGTAAATCAAGAGGTAAATTATTATAGATTGAAACAGCGCGATAGGACCAGTGTCTTTGTGCCATGGATGTTCTACAAGTTTTTAATGAATAATGTCCTTTTACTTGGCTTCTAGTATTAGCATCATGGCTCACTTTCTGTAAGTCATGCTTGCCTTCTTTAAGGTAAACAATACATCTATATTTATAACTTTGCTCTAGAGTCATGATCGAAAGTTTTTTAAAAAGTTTTTCAGTATGGTCTCTTAGATCCTTATTTAATATTATTCTAATAAAAGCTTTTTGGCGTATAAAAATTTGTTCTTTATGTGTGTCACACGCAGCTCCCCATGCTAGCAAACCATATTGAATTATTGAATCAACTAGTCCAAAATACAAATTTCTTTTTTGTTGTATATTTAATATATTTTTTAATTTAGAGAAAATAAAAGTAAGTTTTCTCAGCTTTATATTTAGGTTTGCAATGTGCGGTTTCCAATTCAAGCAACTGTCGATCATGACTCCCAAGTATTTAACAGTATGTACCCAATCTAATTGAGCACATTGACATATATTAGTATGATATTGACAATTATCTTCATGTACTCTTATATTTGCAATGACTGGTTGTGTAGACCAATGAATGGAGTAAGTCATAGCACAGGTTTTTTTAACATTAATTGTTAATTCATTTTGGTCAAACCAATTTTTAATTTTTTTGATCTGTTGCTCAGCCAACAACTTACTATCTTCCCAGTTATTAGTTTCGCAAATTAATGCTAGGTCATCTGCAAACCCAATAATAGTTGATTTTTTAGAATTGTTTCGTTTATTGTCAATGTTGGAAAATGGAGTAGAAGTATGAATAATTGACTGTTGTGTATTTTCTACTATTCTGAATAGGGAATTGATGAATATTATAAATAACGACGGTCCTAAGACTGTTCCTTGAGGGATAGAATAATTGGCTGAATAACCATCACCTATAACGTCATTAAGTTTGACTTTATATATCCTATTTTTTAAGTAACTATCGAACCATTTCAAGACTGTACCAGATATGCCTATTTCTCTTAATGCTTTGATTAATTTTTTATGTGATACGCTATCGAAAGCTTTCGCTAAGTCAATATAAACGGCTATCGGTTTTAGCCCGTTATCTAAACTATTTGTTATGAATGTTGTAACTTTATTAATGGCATCTTGAGTGTTTAAATTACTTTGAAATCCAAATTGACTTTTTGATATTATGTTATTAGTCTGTAAAAATTTATTTAGTTGTTTTTTTATAATTTTTTCTAATATTTTCGCAATATTGGATACTAGTGAAATGGGTCGATAGTTAATAGGATTATTCGTTGGTCCAGATTTATGTATTGGATGTATAATGGCTATTTTAAAAATATCGGGAAAGACACCTTGTAAGAAACTTGACTGAGCTATATAGGTTATTGGTAGGATTAGTGATTCGATATTATTTTTAATCATTGTGACAGTGATTTGATCATGACCTGGACCTGATCTACCTCTAAGATCATTAATGGCATCTTTTACATCTTTGTCTGTTATATTTTCAATATTACACCATAACTCTTCTTTATTAGTTTGTAAATTATCAAATTTATTTATTTTTTTAACTTTTTTACTATTTATATTTTTTGCCATATTTTCACCTATAGTAGTAAAATATTGTCCCATACAATTAGCTGCGTCTTTGGGGTTTTCTAAGGCGTTTATTACATTTCCGACACTATTTGCTATCTCTGGCACTAGATTTTTTTCTTTTTGATTTCTATTTGTTATTTTATTTACTTCTCTCCAGATCTTGATCATATCATTATCACAATCTTCTATTTTTTTACTAAAGTATTCTTTTTTTGTCTTTTTTATAAGTGAGTCAAGCTTTTTACAATATTTCTTACAATAAGTTTGCAATTTTACATTATGAGGCTGTTTAGAACATTTTTTGACTAATTTTCCTTTTTTTCTTAAAGACACAACAAGTCCGTGGGTAATCCAGGGCTGTAATTTAATGAATTTTCTTTTTGGTGGATCTAAAGTTTTAACTACTGTGCTTTCAGAGATCAACTCTTCCATTTTATTTATATAACCATAGGCCGCTTTATTTGCATCAGATTCATTGGTAACAGTTTCCCATTTTTGTTGTTTTAACAAAAATTTCAACTTTTCATTGTCTATCTGTTTATAAGTAACAGGTTCTCTGTTTAATATCTCTTTATAATTGATATGAACATTTCTTTTTGTTTTTAAGCTAAATATTATAGAATAATGGTCCGTAATGCAAGTTTTTAATACTAATGCTTTTATTTGGTTTACCAATGTATCTGATGAAAATAAATGGTCTATGGTGGTACTGCTTTGAGCACTAACTCTGGTGTAATCTTTTATATGAGAAACAAGTTTATTTTCTGACATAATGTCTAAATAAGATTCAACGTCATTAGTTAAATCGTTGTTACAGTTAATATCTAAATTTATGTCGCCTGTGATTATTTTTTGAAATTTCTTTTCTTTTTTAATTAAGTTATTAAATTCATTTACGAAAGTAGTAGTGTTTCCACTTGGTGATCTATATAAGGTAAATATTTGTAGATTTTTTTTCATAATTTTTAATTCAATGCAGTTACAATTTTCTAATGGATGTTCAGTAATAATTACGTCATTGACTAATTCATCTCTTATATAGATCACCAAGCCACTGTTCTGGTTAAAATTATTTTCTGTTGTGATTATTTTATATCCCTTAATTTTAAACATATTAATGTCTATTCTCCTTAACCTCGCTTCCGACAGAATAATCAAATCAAAATTACCATCAAATTCTTTTAGTTTTAGACAAAATTCATCAAAATTTTTATTTAAACTCCTTATATTCATATGGATAAATTTAATAGAATTTTGTTCACTCATGATTTCTTTTGGTTTAAATTTTTGTTCATTAATTATTTCTAGGTTTTCTAATTCATCTAAGTGCTGCATGTTTAAAAGATCATTGTTAGTTTAATTGTCTTGATTATCTATTTATTTCTATCCTATAAAAGTATTGATTTATGTTATATTATTTGGGTTATGTTATATGTTATGCTATATTATTTGTGTTTTTTTTTTTTTTTTTTTTTTTTTTTTTTTTTTTTTTCTTTTCATTTTTTTCCAACATTTTAGTTTAATTCAGTTTAGTTTAGTACAGTTTAGTTTGTTTTTTAATTTAATTATGATTTTTGTCACTATTCATTTATTTAATGTAAATATATTTCTTAATTTATAAATTTCTTTATTAAAATTATAGAGGATCTTATTCTTACATTTAATCTTAATTATTTATTTTAGGTTACTTTTTAATTTAAATTATTTTTCATGTGATTATAAACTAGAAAAATAAATATAGTTTATTATTTTAATATATTATATATTTATTAATTATATATATTATTTAATATATTTAGTTAATAATTAAAATTGTGGTATTTTATAATTTTTTATGGGTAATTATTCGATTAGGTATTGATAAATAATGGTATAATTTAAATTGTTTAGTATTAGGAAAAGAAAAAAGTAAGGAAAAAATAAGAGTTAGTAAAGATTAAGCAGAAAATAATGTTATTAATTATTGGATATGAGAGATTTTAGAACTTAAATATTAAATTATAATAATTTGCTATCAATATAATGGGACTATACCGATCAATCCACCTCCCTTGTCTCTTAGGGCCCTAGCCCGAGATTGTTTCGCACATTACTTTAAGCTAGGCCCTACAACTTGCACCCATATGGGCTCACTTTTCTTTTTTAGGTTTCTTACAAAGTACAAAAAGAAACCTTATATAACGGTTCTGTCTGTCAGTCCGTTGCTTGTTTCAATTCATAAACTACTATAGCTAGGAACATGACATTCGGCACACAGGTGCATCTCGGCATTTGTGATAATTGGACACTTTTTCGATTTTTCACACTTAATATTTTCAAGATGGAGGCCAATATGGCGGGTGACAAAAAAAAATTTGTTGGTCACAATGACATTTTAAACATCAAATTAAAGGTCTTGAAATGTAGAAAAAGAATATGCAAATATTACATTTAATAATTTTAACTTAATCGAACAGAAACCGGCGATTATCGCCTCACTTGTTTTTACAGATTATTTTTGTTGTCCCAGATGGGTCTTCTTCATCCTAAGGACTATTTTGGCGTAGTTCGCCTCATGGTCCCAGGAGCTCACGCTTTCTATTACCGTGTTTGAAGTAAATTCTCCGATTTCTGCCATTAGAGCCATTCTGTTCTGTGCCCATCTGTCACCATAAATAGGAGGAGGATAATAACGTTTATTTGTGTATTCAACAGAATTCGTGTTTTCATCCCCATGCAAAAAGCCAAATGAATTTGGTGTGGAGAAGGTCCTGGTAAATTAAAGATCGATTGACCAGCAATACCTTGTGCAGAGGTAGTTGTGGGCATAATCCCGGGCGACACAAGAGTTGGGATACGGCCGAGACCTAAGCGTGTGCGTGTACTGAGTTCACTTCCACTTCCACTTGTCTCTTCTCCACGAGTAAATATTAAATATTCACAATTCACAGATCAATGCATGCCTCGGACGAGGCTCGGTGGCGAAACGTTAGGGTACATTGTTTTCACACGCCCGGCCCGTCCCCGCCTCGGTCCCGCCTCGTTGAGGGGTCGATCCACGCTACAATGAGCCCGGGCCGTGCCGGGGCCGAGCCCTCCCACCGTCGCTCTTCGCTATAATATCTCATCCTTTTCTAGATTATTTATTTTTTATTACTTCGTGGCTGTATAATTTTACTGTGGTCTTCGATTTTACTGTGGCAGTTAATTTTTAATGTAAAGTTTCGCATCAAAAATCAATTTGTGTGTTTTGCTTCCGAAATTTTAATTGAATGTGTGCGGAAGTATCCTGTCATTTATGACATGACACATCCTAAATATTTGGACCCGAAGTACAAATCTTGCATCTGGAAACGATATTAGGGGAAATGAAACTAAATGGAGAGTAAAATAAAGTAGAGGATAGCACGTCCCAGCCCAGCTCGTCCCCGGCCCGTGCCCGCCTCGTTCACAACTCGTTGTAGCATGTATGTGAAGGCTCGGACGGGGCACGGTGGGTGGGCTCGGGCCCGGCACGGCACGGCTCCGGCTCGGTGTAGCGTGAATCATCCTTTAATTGGTGATTTAAAATTGTATAATTTTACTTAATACAAATTTACTTTAAAGTATTTGGTTTTTTTTTTGTATGATTTCCTTGACAAATATTTAAAGTGTTTAATTTTAAGTGTTTACTTGTCTTATTTTCGTCGTTTTTTTTATTTATTTGCTATTATTTAAATTTCTTTTTACTTTTCCTCACTACTAATAGTAGAAAAAGTATTGTTTTCACCAAACAATTTTTTTTCGAGATTTAAACGGAATTATCCGTTTTAGGTGTTTTTAAGACCTCCTGAGTGGTTTTCAGCATGACGTATGTATGTATGTGTGTTATCATCGTAGCGCCCAAGGTATTTAACCTAGAGAGTTGAAACTTGGCAGAAAAATCAGTCCTAACCTGTAGTTGTGCCGCCCGGAAAATCAACTTTTTTCGCCATCTTGAACCTAGTTTGCTGAGTCAGCAAAAAATTTAAAAAATCGTAATAAATCGAAAATGGTCCTAATCGAGTTGAAATTTGGCTCGAATGTACCTCTCTGTATGACAAACAAGTCCACTAAATTTCATTTTGATTTTGGCCGCCATTTTGAAGTTATAAATTTTTGAATTTTTAAACTTTGACGGTTAATAATACTGAAAGTATAATTAGGTTTTTGACATATAGCATATCGTTGGAATCGGAAAAAATTAAGGAACAAATATAAAAAAACCGATGAAATTCCGATGAAAATGTTAAAGTTATAAGTGAATATAATTATTTATTAGTGCGATAATTTTGATGACGTCAAAGTTTGTTTACATCTGTCAAAATACCGCCAAACTTCAAATAATTAAATAAAATATAGGTATTAAAAATAAGGTTGTTTTTTTTAAGAATGATAATAAATCAGTTAGATCAGAACGGTCCCCCATCCAAGTACTGACAACGTCCAATGCTGTTTCCTCCTGCTGCGAAGCAGCAGGAGAGGTCACTTTAGTGGCCTCTGAAGTAAGGAAAAGATCCGAGGTACCCCGTACCTGATTTTTTAATATTAAGTTTTTGTGAAACATGGACCTTTATTCTTACTTTGTTACCCACCTTTTTATTTTGAAATTGAGATGAATATGGTGGATAATTTTGTGACTTGTAATCAGAATATATTAAAACTAAAAGATGAAAAGTGTGATATTCCTACGTCCCTCAGTTCATTAGACTAAAAATAATATATCTTTGTCCTTATAGTTACTTACTTTGTTACCGATCCTACTTTTATACATTTTATGGATACCAATATAGGCAGGTATCAAATTAAAAGAGAACCCCTTTATCTATGTGAACAGTGTGGTGCAAGATGTCATGAAGAAGATGCGGCTGAAAATCACATTATTATGTGTAACCAGAGTTTTCAGTTGAAGGAGAAAGGGAAAGGATGACGCCTATAATACGCCGGGGAAGTGTGACGTCACTTACACAAAAAAGTGTGTGTTGTTAGGTCAGCTGGCTCATAACATTGGATATACGAATGAGTTTTATCAGTGCAATTTTACTTTATTATTATTTTTTAATCAATTATTTGTTTTATCATCTATAATGTATACATTTATTGGCTTATTAATGATGTTACTGATATATGATAAGGTTAAAAACAGTTAAAAAAGCTTTTAATAGAGTAAAAAGAGCACATCTGTAAGTAAGTTATTTTACATCTTTTTTGAGTTATTTGTGAGAATTATTTGTTTTATCATCTATAATGTAAACATTTGTTGGCTTATTAATGATGTTACTAATATATGATAAGGTTAAAAACGGTTAAAAAAGCTTTTAAGGGAATAAAAAGAGGAAAAAACTATCTAATGCTTACAGAACTCTACTAAACAATGTATTGTTATGAGCCAGAAACGATAACCTGACGAAAAATCGTGGAGGGCGCATGACGTCACAGCAACCTTTGTCATTTTTACGTAACCTCTCTGACGTGTCGTATACAGATTTAACCTACAGTGTTGCCGCTGCAATAGTTTATGCACTTGAGAAATCACAATAGCTTCACTTTTTTCGTTTGTTACCAAAAAATATTCAATTAATAACCTCTCTTTATTTATAACCTCTTCGGTCGACTGCAAGGATCTTATATAAAGCGGATGTAGTTAAGAAGGGGTTTAAGGCAAAAAAGTGACCCCATGAAGGTAAGAGAAATTGGAGAAAAAATCATACTGCGCATGCTCCACGACCTTTGAACTGGGACAAATTACCTTTTTTAACAGGTTATAACCTAAGACTTATAAGCAAATTCTTGGAAACCTATAACCAAGAGGAAGGTAATTTGTCCCATTGGAGCTAATATTTTACATATCTTCATGGGGTCACTTTTTTGCCTCACCCTCTATTGAGATGATTAGTTTGACGTCACAAAAGCTTTCTAAAATTTAACTCAGTGTTTGTTATGTTCCTTTTTCTTATCACCTCTTATCAAACCCATGTAAAATGAATGGGGAGAATTTTCTCAACTTTTTAAATAATTAATTATTAAATTATTATTGATTTATAAGAGTTTTCACCCTTTGAACATTGTTGTACCAAGTCTTTTTTAACGAGTGTAACAAAGAAAACATTAAAAACGTTCGTTTCAGTTATTTAAAATGAGTATTTGTGTAAAGGGTCATATCATGGAAAAAGCTATTTGAGTTATTAATTTGTATAATTGATTTTTTGTATTTCCTGGTGCCATAAAAATTAACAGGGTGTGTTCGGGTTCATATTGTGTGTCCGAAAATAAATTTTCCTTAAGCTTTGAAACTCAATGAAGTATACTCAGGGTACAGGACTTGTAGAAAGATAGTGATACTTAATCTGCCAGGTAATACAAGATTATTTGCTAATAATATTTTGTTCCTGGTTATTTACAATATGCATTATATTTAACCGATGTTGGAACATACTTATATACTAAACAATAGATCACTGATCAGCCTAGGAAAAAGACGTTGATGACGAGACAAAGAGCAGACTGTTATTACTATTATTATTTGTGTATTTTTTGTTATCTATATTAACGAGTATAATAATATAAGATATGAGGGCCTCGCATGTATACTTGTTTAAAATTTTGATTAAAAAACTACTTAAGTACTCTTGACATACTTTTACGAAGAATAGCTTTGACCTCCGAAAAAAATGAAGTATAGATGAAATTTGTATAACGCTCGAGAAGATGGAAGACATAATATACAAACTAAAATGGAAAAACGATTTAAAAAATAAACAATAAATAAGAGCGGACCCGGACGGTATCACCACAATAAAACACACTCACAATAATACTTTTTTAAACCACTAGAACGGCTATTTTTAATGTTTTCTTATCTTACATTGTTAAAATAGTCTTAGTATAATAACGTTAAAAGGTTGAAAAGTCTTATAAATTAATAATTAATTATTTAAAAAGTTGAGAAAATTCTCCCATTCATTTTACATGGGATTGATAACAGGTGATAAGGAAAAGGAACATAACAAACCGAATCGAATAAATGATCGAAAGCTTACGCCATTTTGTGACGTCATTACTAATCATCTCTATAGGGAATTACTTAGAATGGAGGTAGTTTGGGCCTTGCGTTACGTCACACATTACGGGGGCGCGTCTCGGTTCTCGAATCTAGGCATCCTCTATACACCGTCTGGTTGTGGGCATAATCCTGGGCGACTCAAGAGACCTAAAGCGTGGATGGAGAGTTGCGCGCACAGCCACAGCAACATTAAGCTATCAGTTGTCAGTGGCATCGGCCTTCTGGGCCTTCTCTTCTCAAGTTCAAATCTCATCTCCACGAGTAAACATTCACAGACTATAAAAGAAAGACCCAGTGTAGGGAATATATATGCACAGGGAATAGGTCTAATCAGCTAGATAGAAGTAACATACTACCGTTTATAGAAGTGATTATATCCCTTACTATAACAGATATCAGGAAGGAGTACCGTGTTGTGAAGTTTTAACTGTATGGATTTTAATGTTGTGAATTTGTAAATAAGTACTAGTTGTTTGTATAGCTGTGTGATGGACGACGAAATAAAGGCTTTCGACGAAACAGCGGCTCTTATCTACAGCTCCGTATCTTCAGCTCTGCCTTCAGGTTAATGAAAATTATAATTTTGATAACTTACCTTTGTCTAGTTTGCTCTGAATATGAAGGGACTTATCTGAGGGCTCGGCAGTGCGCAAGGCTAAGTTCCAGTAGGAATGCAGTGTATATTTACTAGAACCACTCACTCATAATCAAAATTGTAAGTGACTTCGAGAATAGCTCACAACACTACTACGTTTCCATGATGTTTCTATACAGATTAAATCCAGGGCTGAACAACCGTATATGGACCCTTCTGATAAGACGTTATTTCACTATCAACCTCTTTCAAGACTATATATCGATATATCTTGTCCGTTAAACTCTCTTGGACTTAGATTTGGACCTCTACCTGTTCTATATGCAGGAGGGTTGTTTTTCTTCAGAAAATGAGCGGAGCACCACGAAGCGGTGCAGAGCGGCGATTGAAAATTCTAGGGAAAAAAAATTAAGGTACTATTAAGAAAATGGGATGTTTAGTTTAACCCATTCAATGCGGGTGGATCCATGCCGTGCTAACGCGCCTGGCGGGTGGATCCAAGCCCCTTCCTTTCAGCCCTCTGTAGCTCTATTCTCCGTGCCTCGAATAGAACCATCTTGCAAGGTTCTGTCAGGCCCGCTGATGTTTGTATCCACAGTGGATCCAAATATTTTTTTTTTTATTTAACTTTTAAAATTGTGTAAATTTTATTCAGTCAGGTAGGTAGGTTCATAAATTGGATTACGCATTCAATGGGTTAATGTACATTGGGACAAAGCAATATCACACTTTTGTATATAAAATTGTGATATTTCTTTGTCCCAATGCACATTAGACTAAATATACCTTTATAATAGTAGTTATTTAGTCTAAGTGAGTCAGATTTTTACAAACAAAAATGTTGTACATATTTACCAAAAAATTGAATTGAAACACTAAAAAAAAACACTTTTTTGTTAAAACCTGTAAAATTGATCAATATATCGAAATATGGCGTACCGATTTGCGATATCTAGTAGGTAAATAAACTTGTAAATGAACAAGAAAGCTTTAAAATCTTACACCCCCTCTTGTCATGGCACCTGGTGTGGGCCGCACCCCCCTGGCGACGCCACTGTGGATAACTGCAGATTTACTAAAACTAAACAAAAAATGAAAAATTAAGTTTATGTTTTTTGATTGTTGTTTTGACAAATTTGACTTGTTTCACCATGACAACCGCTAGGGGCACTTGTACTCCCATTCTTGGCATGTCAGGATTGAGTTGAGGTGTTTCCATGAGACTCAATCACAATATGATACCAGAATTTAATGTGTCGTATCTGCATCCAAATCATATTCAACCCGTATTGAAACATCATGGAAACGTCATCATCACTTGTAACTGACTTATATGGTGAGACATAATAATTCCAAGAATGTATAAATATTAATTTCCTACTCTTTTTATGTTGTAGGTTCAAGGACTGAACCATGTGAAGTAGATAGTAAGCAGTGGTTTGTAAAAATTGAACATACTTTACCTGTCAGGGATACAACAGACGTAGACCAGAATATAGGTAAACTTTAAACCAGTATTGTCTGTTTTTTATTTTATAATAAAATCTCAATGCTTTAATTAACTGCCTTGTTATTTCTACAAATAGTGCATTAGAATAATTGTTAAATTCTTTATTTCTGTTTACTGTTATATTGCTGAATGTCGGGATACTGATAAATTTCATCACTATAACAGAAATATCTGAACAAAATATTCTCATCAAATTGGCCAAAAAATTGTCAAGTCGGAGAAAAAAAGTTTGAAGTTTTGAAACTTCTTCATTCTTGAGTTCAAAAAAGTTTAACGAAATAAGTTAAGTTTAAAGTAAATTTTTTATGAGTAAGTACTATTAATTTTGCTTCCGAGCTTACCGAAGGTAATGGAAGCTATGTGATTGTTTCGAAGAACAAAAATATTTTAGGTCTCCGATTTCAAAAATTCCAAGACAGAAATCCGTTTCAGATATCAGGGAACATTATTGGGTTCCGTGTCTGTCTGTCGTTCGATTTTTGCGAACCAACATATCTTAAAAACTAAACATCCAATTTTAATGAAATTTGGATAGTAGGTCATAATTAGCCCATTGTTGGTCCCATATGAGTTTCAACCTTCTGCGCTTATTTGTTTCTCTTCCACATGCGCACAAACATACATCTATTTACACCTATAGCTTCAAAAGTACTTATCTGATTATTATGAAACTCTTACAGTTTAAGTTAAGTTTATTAATATGAATACTACCTAAAACTTAAAAATATTTTATTAATGCACCAGCTCTGATTATCATATATCTTGTATTTCATTATCAAATTTAATTGGTTTATAAACTTCTTATGCTAAGAAATTATTATCTACTCTCTTAGCTACTAAGCCTGATTAGCTATATAATTGAAAGAAAGTAGTACCTTTATTGTACTATAGGCTGTTTATACTGTACTAGGGCTTGTCTTATACTAGGACTAACCCTTACTCTTCCTCATTGTACTGAACCATGTCATGAAGTAGTTGACCAGACAGAACAGTGGGATCCAGTAGTCTCCCATGGACAAGCTGGAAGACCTTGACTATGCAGATGACCTGAGTCTTATAATATCTTATACTAGGACTAACCCTTACTCTTCCGCATTGTGCTGAACCTCGTCATGGAGTAGTTGACCAGACAGAACAGTGGGATCCAGTAGTCTCTCATGGACAAGCTGGAAGACCTTGACTATGCAGATGACCTGAATCTTATAATATCTTATACTAGGACTAAGCCTTACTCTTCCTCATTGTGCTGAACTATGTCTTGAAGTAGTTGACCAGACAGAACAGTGGGATCCAGTAGTCTCTCATGGACAAGCTGGAAGACCTTGACTATGCAGATGACCTGTGTCTTATAATATCTTATACTAGGACCAACCCTTACTCTTCCTCATTGTGCTGAACCACGTCATGAAGTAGTTGACAAGACAGAACAGTGGGATCCAGTAGTCTCTCATGGACAAGCTGGAAGACCTTGACTATGCAGATGACCTGAATCTTATAATATCTTATACTAGGACTAACCCTTACTCTTCCTCATTGTGCTGAACCATGTCATGAAGTAGTTGACCAGACAAAACAGTGGGATCCAGTAGTCTCCCATGGACAAGCTGGAAGACCTTGACTATGCAGATGACCTGAGTCTTATAATATCTTATACTAGGAATAACCCTTACTCTTCCTCATTGTACTGAACCATGTCATGAAGTAGTTGACCAGACAGAACAGTGGGATCCAGTAGTCTCCCATGGACAAGCTGGAAGACCTTGACTATGCAGATGACCTGAATCTTATAATATCTTATACTAGGACTAACCCTTACTCTTCCTCATTGTGCTGAACCATGTCATGAAGTAGTTGACCAGACAAAACAGTGGGATCTAGTAGTCTCTCATGGACAAGCTGGAAGACCTTGACTATGCAGATGACCTGTGTCTTATAATATCTTATACTAGGACCAACCCTTACTCTTCCTCATTGTGCTGAACCACGTCATGAAGTAGTTGACAAGACAGAACAGTGGGATCCAGTAGTCTCTCATGGACAAGCTGGAAGACCTTGACTATGCAGATGACCTGAATCTTATAATATCTTATACTAGGACTAACCCTTACTCTTCCTCATTGTGCTGAACCATGTCATGAAGTAGTTGACCAGACAAAACAGTGGGATCCAGTAGTCTCCCATGGACAAGCTGGAAGACCTTGACTATGCAGATGACCTGAGTCTTATAATATCTTATACTAGGAATAACCCTTACTCTTCCTCATTGTACTGAACCATGTCATGAAGTAGTTGACCAGACAGAACAGTGGGATCCAGTAGTCTCCCATGGACAAGCTGGAAGACCTTGACTATGCAGATGACCTGAGTCTTATAATATCTTATACTAGGACTAACACTTACTCTTCCTCATTGTGCTGAACCAGGTCATGAAGTAGTTGACCAGACAGAACAGTGGGATCCAGTAGTCTCATGGACAAGCTGGAAGACCTTGACTATGCAAATGACCTGAGTCTTATAATATCTTATACTAGGACTAACACTTACTCTTCCTCATTGTGCTGAACCACGTCATGAAGTTGACCAGACAGAAGACCTTGACTATGCAGATGACCTGTGTCTTATGCCGTTGCTAGGTTTGAACTCATCGCTAGGATCAAACAATTGGTCCATCTTAACTCTAGTGCAAGTACTAGGAGTTACTACTACTACTGCAACAAGTTTTAGTAGTTGATTAATTACGTTTTCATAGATTTTAAGGGGCTGCAGTTACTCATAGGTTAAGGTCCACTGATCTAGATCATTACCATCTAGATTATAATTAATTCCATTGGTTGGTTCAACTCTAACAAGAGCCCCTGTACGTAGCTTCCACTTTTCACCCTTCAATATAAATCCTTCATATTGCTTCAAATTTATCTTTTGTTAAAAATTGTATTGAAATTTTAATTTTTTTAAATCTTATTGCATTTGTTTGAATTTAGGTCCGGCTCATAATCAGATGACTAGAAGTGACCTGAGTATGCAGAGTTCTAAATGTCCACAAACTGCACAACTACAGTCTGATCTGCAGATCCATGTCCACTCTGTGAACAAGAAATTTAGTGCTACTCAGTGTCCACACTGTGAGTACAGTACCAACTGCAGGAGTAATCTAAAAAAACATATTGACTCGGTTCATAAGAAAATAAGGGCATTCCAGTGCCCTCACTGTGATTATAAACCCAATTGGAAGAGTAGTCTAAAGCAACATATTGACTCAGTACATAAAAAGATAAGGGCATATCAATGTGCCCACTGTAAATACAAATGTACAATGAAGAGTACTCTTAAACATCATATTACGTCAGTACATTTAAAAATAAAGGCATTTCAGTGCCTTCTCTGTAAGTATAAATGTAGCCTGAAGTGTACTCTGAAAAATCATATTGACTCGGTTCATAAAAATATGAGGGCATTCCAGTGCCCTCACTGTGACTATAAATTCAATTTCAAGAGTAATCTGAAAAGTCATATTAGCACAGTACATTTAAAAATAAAGGCATTTCAGTGCCCTCGCTGTGAGTACAAATGTTGCCTGAAGAGTCGCCTGACAAGACATATTGACATTGTTCATGTAAAAATTAGGAACTTTCAATGTGCTTACTGTGAATACAAAAGTAGCCTGAAGAGTACTCTGAAAAATCATATTATCTCGGTTCATAAAAAAATTAGGGCATTCCAGTGCGCTCACTGTGACTATAAATTCAATTTCAAGAGTAATCTGAAAAGTCATATTAGCACAGTACATTTAAAAATAAAGGCATTTCAGTGCCCTCGCTGCGAGTACAAATGTTGCCTAAAGAGTCGCCTGACAAGACATATTGACATCGTTCATGTAAAAATTAGGAACTTTCAATGTGCTTACTGTGAATATAAATGCAGCCAGAGGAGTACTCTAAATAATCATGTTGACTCAGTACATTTAAAAATAAGGGCATTTCAGTGCTATCACTGCGAGAATAAGTTTAGCCTGAAGAGTCATCTGACAAGACATATCGATTCAGTACACAAAAAGATTATGAAAAAGATAGGGGCATTTAAATGTGCCCTCTGTAAATACAAAAGTAGCCAGAAGTGTACTCTGAAATATCATGTTAACTCAGTTCATTTAAATATAAAGGCATTTCAGTGTCCTCTCTGTAATTATAAATTTAGCCAGAAGAGTACTTTGAAAAATCACATTGACTCGGTTCATTAAAAAATAAGGGCATTCCAGTGCCCTCACTGTGAGTACAGTACCAACTGGAGGTATGATCTAAAACATCATATCGACTGTATACATAAGAAATAAGGGCATTCCAGTGCCCTCACTGTGGGCATAAAACCTATTGTAGGTCTTATCTAAAAAATCATATTGATTCGGTGCATAAGAAAATTAGGGCATTCCAGTGCCCTCACTGTGACTTTAAGACTAATTATAGGACTCCTCTTAAAAATCGTATTGACTCAGTGCATATGAAAATTAGGGCATTCCAGTGCCCTCACTGTGACTTTAAAACCAATTAGAAGAGTTATCTGAAAAATCATATTGCTTCTATACATAAGAAAATAAATGCCCGTGCCCTTACTGTGAGTTTAAAACCAACTCAAAAAGTAATCTGAAAAATCATATTGGCTCGGTACATAAGAAATAATGATATTGCAGTGTCCTCACTGTGAGTCAATCAGAGGAATCATCAAATTGACTTGGTACATAAGAAAATAACGGCACTTCAATGTGTCCCCTGTAAATACAATAGCAGCCAAAGCAGTTATCTTAAAAAACATATAGGTAGTTTACATAATAAAATAAGGGCGTACTTACTTTTAATTTTAAGATTAGGAATGATCTCTTAGAAACTCTCTCTATCGTCTATAAGTTGATACCTATTTAAGGTTGAAATTGATTTTATTTTTATATTTTTAAAGAAATGATTTATGTTTTGTTCAACTTGAAAAGTTAATTAAACTCTTAAATACCTCCCTGTATTGTTCTTCTTAGTCGAAAGTTAACAAATCCTTTCACTCAATGGTTTTGGTGTTACCGTTTAAGATATGTAGGGGTGGCGCCCCCAAATTTAGAGCTATGCTTCAGAGTATAATACTTCTGAACATGTTTGCCAAATTTCATCGAAGTCCACATATCTGCTTTGTACAGACACCAAGTTGAGCTCAGCCGTTCTATTGTTGACTGGAACCAACTCCTCTCCCCCCCCCCCCCCCTTCCACTATTAACCTATTAAAGATACTTAGATATACTAAAAGGGTTCACCTGGATTGGGGTAATGGGGAAATTTAAGAGCTAAAACTTACCAGGTGAGGAAAACCTTTTCTCAGACCACTCTGGTCTTATATTTAAATATATATAGAGCTTGAGATCCCAGGGGTGGGCCTCCAGGTCAGATCTTGCGATCTTTCCCAGATCTTCCTGCGTCTTTGAAGAATATGAATTATTAAAATGATTGTAATGCCTGATTAAAATTACCTGTAATGATCGATGTGAGAAAATTTATAAGTAAATGAGTGAGCAAGGTCGAAGCGACGACAAGTTCAAAACTTGAATAAAGTAAATCTTTAAAATAGAGTAAAATTTATTTAAATATCAATGAACATTATTCTCTTCCTTTCTATTAGGAGATAAGAACTGAAAATAGGGTTGACCAGAATTAGGAAACTATCCAAATATATAAACCACATGTGCGTTCATAGACGCAACACATGAATAAAACCTCTTAAAATTTATTAATATACCACAATATGTATAATGGTGAGACGATCGCATCCAGTCGAAGATCGACGGTTTCAATAGCAGCTCCAGGTATCTGCGACGATTAAAAGACTTGAGCTTCCTCTCTCTGGGTTCTCTCCAGGGTAGAGACGCTTGGCTCTTGTAGGCGACGGCGGTTTCGAATTTATGTTTAAGAAAAGATTTTAAATTGAATGAAATTGTTACTG
Source organism: Gerris lacustris (assembly GCA_951217055.1). Classification (NCBI taxonomy): domain Eukaryota; kingdom Metazoa; phylum Arthropoda; class Insecta; order Hemiptera; family Gerridae; genus Gerris; species Gerris lacustris. Next base: position 6,544,407 of record OX578276.1, on the reverse strand, counting down.
ACTTCCTGACTTCGGGGCAATTAAAACTGTCTCAATGGACTTTAAGAACTTAGCTTTATAATCAGAGCTGGATTTACGTATTTGATGGCCAGGGGCCCAAGAAAAATTGCCGCCTAACCCCTCCCCCCCCTAAATATTGTGACGATTTTGTAATTCCTATAAAAAAGAAAAAAAAAAAAAAAAATACTGCAAGTTTTGTCCTATAAAACATATGGACTAATGTCTAATGTTTTATAGTTTGTCCATTTTTAACCTGATTTATTTTAATATTATTTAAATAATATTCCACTATTATTACAGGACTAGGCTAAAACCAAATACCAATTTTTTAAAATAAAAAAGTTTTTGAATGATAAACAATTTTCAAGTACACAGTATTTATATACAAGTTTTATTTTAAAATTAGTCATATTTTAACAGTAACTTCGTTTGTAGGAAATAAAAAGTTAAAGTGTAGTTATAAAATAATTTTAAAATACGGCCAATCATGCACCATGACTTAATAAGAGAATTTTCAAAGAAATCTGTGTATTATTGGCTTATGATAATACAGGAATATTTTAGTTTAGAATTTGGATGGATGAAAAAAAAATTGGTACAAAGGGGTACCGGGTACAAAAATCAAAATAGTATATATACCCTTCAAGATGCATGTCGTTGGAAAGCTCTAAGAGTACAGTAATTGTTGTTATGTACACTTTTGTCATATTTTCATATAAGAGGGGGGTAAAATGGAAAAAACAGGTTTTATGCTATTTTTGACCCTAAATTGTCAAAATTTGACACCTAAGTGGACTCCAAAAATTCTGGCCAACGAACTCAGCCTTTCTTTTGATATTATTGACATTTTAAAATTTGTTTGGATTTTTTAAGTGCATCCTAGGGTGAGATATCGTCTGGAGTGACACATACATACATAAGAAAAAGTGTTAAATTTCAGGAATCCATTAAGAATGGTATGATTTCCATGGAGAAAATTTTCAAAAATTCGCATTTAAAAAATTTTGAAGCCATTGCAATAGCTTAATTTTCTTCTAAATTTCGCTTAAAAAGAAAATTAATTGAATAACTTTGTTGAGAAATTTGTCTTGCTTTAACATTAGGAAAGTCATTTATGACATTTAAATTCAAGTCATAGTCCAGTTATTTTAGTCATAAATATGGCTTCTGTTCCAAAAAAATTCGAAGCTTCAATTTTTTATTTTTTGATCACTTCATTTTGATATTCTGAAAAGCACGACTTTTTGCGTATTTTTGTTAATATCTCGCTTCCTCTAGCTCGGAGACCAATTGACTATCAGATCAAAATTGAAGATTATAAAATTTCACACGAAACATTAGTTTATTTTTTACTTAAATAAATTCATTATCCAAAAGGTTTGATTTGGATAATGAAGTGCTCCAAAGTTTCCGCACAAGGCGTAAACAATAATTTTATTACATAGATAATTGTCAATTAACGTTGGCGGAGCTAAAGGGTTTGCTTGGAGATAATGCTCCTACCGATGCGACAATACAAGCAAAATTGATTGAAAAGTATGGCAAGAATACTTGACTACGATTCAGTGTATGCAGCGATACTGCGGACGCCTTCTCTTATAATTGCTGCATCAGCTTCAACTATTCGTGGACGTTCTTCTTCTTGATTCAATTTTTACTTTCTCATATAAAGAGAAAGTATTGTGATGGCGCGAAAATTCGATTTTAAGATTTTGAGGGATTTACACGTTTTAAGGTCCCCTGAGTCCAAAAAAGTAATTTTTAAAAAATGTCTGTCCGTCGTCTGTCGTCTGTACAGACGCCTGGAGCCTAAACTGCTAGGCCGATTTTGACGAAATTTGGCATACATGTTCAGAAAAAGCATACCTCGAGGCGAAATGGAGAAATTAAATTTAGCTCCAAATTTGGGGGGCCACCCCCCAAAAACTCTGAAAAAACGTGAAAAAAAAATATTTCTCGAAAACGGTTCCGACGATTTTGATTAAAAAATTCTAAAATGTAGTCCAATTAAATGCGGATCCAATGATATAAGCATTTTTCCCGGGAAAAATCTAGTTCCTGAGAAAATAGCTCAAAACGTGGACGGAGTGATTTTTATGATAAATTTTGATATAATTTTCAATAATAATTAAACGTACTTACAAAAACTAATAAATGGAAAACATTGGCTAAGTAATTATGAACTTGTATATGAGAAAGTTTGTCTGAGTTGTCTCGGACCGATTTTTTATTTTCATACCAAGCGTTAGAAAGAATAGTCGCATGTCGCATGAGTATCGAGGAAGCTAATCATAGTCATTTTTTTTTGGTTTCGTTGTAATAAAAATATTGTTGCCATACTTTCCAACCAATTTTGCTTCTATTGTCGCATCCGTAGGAGCATCATCTTCAAGTAAAACCTTCCATGTAAAACATAGAAAATTATCTATGTAAAATTTTTTTTTTTTACGTCTTGTGGGGAAACTTTGGAGCACTTTATTATCCAAAAGGTTCGTTCTACGTAAAAAATAAAGATCATGTTTCATGTGTGAAAATTTATAATCTTCAATTTTGATCTGATCGTCAATTGGTCTCCGAGCTAGAGGAAGCGAGATGTTTACATAAATACGTAAAAAGTCTTGCAAAAACAAACACTACTCAAGTTATAATAACCTAGGTTTTTGCTAAACCGTTCGTTGTACGTAAAAAATGAAAGATAACTTTCTGTGGGAAATTTAATAATCTATTTTTTTTAATAATCACCTTAATTTGTCTCCGAGCCTTAGGAAGCGAGATATTCATAAAATACGTAAAAAGTGGTGCGACAACGGATAGCAGATATTCTTCGCCCTATATTCCGCAAATCGTCCATTGCACGTAAAAAATTATTGAGTTTTTTTTGTGGGAAATTTTGTTATCTTTAATTTTGATAACCACCTTGATTGGTGTCGGAGCAATAAGAAACGAGATATTAGCAAAATACCGAATTTGTTGACCTTTGCCCTTGAATATCAACTAACGCGACCACGATCTCATTACCGATTTTCAATATGTTTTTCAGAACGTCAAAATGAAGTGATAAAAAAATATAATATATTTTTTGATCACTTCATTTTGACGAGCTTCAATATTATTGAAGCTCCGAATTTTTTGGACTAGAAAACCTAAAATGACTGGACTATCAAGAAAGCAAAAGAAAAGTGTTTTTAATGCAGTTAATAATTATTTAATGTATATATTATAAACTGCTGGCTGCTGGGAATTCTTTAAATTGTTTAAAAACATAGTTTTATGCCCGTTTTTACCTTTAAAGATTACGTTGTATAAAAATAGAGTAAAGTTGGCCTAAACTGTAGTTCTAATTGGTGTACGTACGTGAATAACTAGCGGCGACGAGTTATAAATCACTAACCGTTCTATGTCCAAAATCTAAAATCCACTTAAACACTAAAAAATAAAAACTTATGCCTACTGACCTGCACTTGCGCTCATACTCAACTGTACAATTTAGTATATAAAAGTTCAATTAATAAATAAAATATTATACTTTTGTTCACAAGAGTCATATTGTAATGTCCAATATAAAAAAAAAATGTTTAATTTTTCTTTCTGCCGCCTTTTGCCACCTTCGAAAATTTGCCGCCAGGGGCCCGGGCCCCCATGGCCCCTGCCTAAATCCAGCCCTGTTTATAATACTTAAAAATGAAAAAGGGAATATTACCCAACTACCGGCTAAGCCGCAATGGCGTTTTTCTATAAGGGCCGTAATATATACGCACCCCACGCCTTCGAGTCCCTGGTACCGACTGCCAGCTTCCGCCTCTCTTCTCCCCCTTGGCCGCCTCCGTGACGTCAGAACGTGTACTCTCCTTATTGGTCGACCTCAAGCGGGGTGGGGAGAACTGGCGCCAATATTTAACTTACAAACTTTGGGGCAGCATTAACTACCTACCCCCTAATAAGAGGAACCTCTTAATACATTAAATCAATTTTAAATCAGAGTACTGCGGAATCTGGTAGCTAATATACTTAAACTCAAAGTATAAAAATTAAATTCTATAAACTAAATAAATTTACTCAGGTTGACCAGCTAAGTGGTCCAAAGAAATACGCTGTAATTTCAAGAATAAGTTATTTTAATAATTAAAAAAAAATCTTTTTTATAGGACTAGTACAAAAAAAAACAACAGTTTATGATTACATTCATTTAAATATCTGGCGAGCATTAGGCTTTTAATATAAAATCTCATAAAAGATGGTCTAACTGACCCATATGGTTTCTTATGGAGGTTACAACAATCCAAGTTAAAATATATAATTTAATAAATAGAACCTTTTTATAATTTAAAATTATGTCAAACATATATAATAAAGACTTTATATCTATTATGTGGTTTTACAGTGTCAAATTATTCTCCTCACCTTCAACTAAACGCTTAAGCAAAAATGTGCTTCTACATAAAATGAACTTTTTATGAGAGAATTGCTGAATTTAAAATCAGTAAATTTTACATTAAATTTATAAATTAATTAATTACTTTAATTAATTCAAATATGAAATATCATATTTAATTAAATTATCGCTAAGCGATATAACAAATTGACTGTTCAACCTTTTAGGTTAAGTCCAAACTCCAAAAAGAGTGACTCTTAAAATTTTATAAGTTATACTGTAGAAAAATGTAATAAAATGATTATCCAAAAATGATGAAGGTTTTCATGAAGATTATCATCATGCGTTTAATTAGATGATGCTGATGAAGTTGGCATATTCTGAAACGGCAGCAATGGCCCTTTAAAAATTACCAAAAAAATTAGCCATGTGCCAAACTACTCAACTTTTAAACTACAAAAATTAAATCAAATATTTTTTTATGAAAGTAATTATTACTTACATTTAGTCAAATTACAGTTGGCCTTCCAAATAATGGTGAAGTAGAAAGTTACAAATATTTAAAATTAATTGACCACATCGGCCTCAAATAGTTAACAACTAACATAGCTTAAGCTATAATAAAAAAAAAATTTTACTTCGCTGACGGACCCGTAGCCTACATCCGTCGTTCTCAGGAAACGGCATACGAATGGCTTCCCCACTCTCGCCTACCTCTATACCAATTTCTACTTCGTACAATCTTGCCAATGCTAATTAGATTAACTTTTTTAATTAAAATTTAAAAATATTTTTTTATCAAATTTACGTCAATAAATCTTTTTTTATTTAAGATTTGAGCTAGAAATAATTAAATTGACCTTTTACATTTTTATAATTAAATTACATTAATAAATCGAATTATACTAATTGGATTAATTGGTAGCAACGTAATGTTGCGCAATATCTATGTTTTCTTAAATCCATCACACAAGCATCCTGAATGCTACATGACTGGTTTATGCAAAGCGTCACCAAATCAATATTCAAAACTCTCCACATTTAAATATGAAATTATTAATTAATTTTAACTAGACTCAATTTTCATTACGTAATTATTAATTCTTTAAATTAAATTCATATATATATATATGTGTAAGTATCGCCAGATACCACAGTACATTAGAAACTGAACCAGAAATAAATGATCTAAAAGTGTCACTCTAGACATGAAAGTCTTAAGTTTTGATATTCTCACTCTGATCTATTGATTGAAAAGAAAGGAAGAAAGAAGAATGTTTATTTACGTACACTAATTATTTTACACAATAAATTAACATAAACATGTAAAGCTTGGGCAATTACCTATCAGCTGAATAACATAAAATTATAAAAGGACTAAATCTATACTTTAATAACAAATTAAAAAATGTAAATAGCTGATAATAATAATCTGATAATAGTAATAGATAACATACCAATTCGGACTTTGCTAACAATCGAGTAATGTTTAATTACATGTTCAACACTCTAGTAATAACAACAACTTTTTGATGTATATAATACAAATACGATAACACTTTTACATTCAATAACAAACAACGTACTTAAAATTTACATGCATTCGATTATTTTTATTTTTTATTATTAATATCATTGGAATTTATTATTTGCTTAATTTCTTATTTAATTATTTACTGTTCTATTTTATTTATTTATTTTTCTATTTTATTTTATTATTATAATTTTAGTTTATTTATATTTTCAATTGCATACTTATTTTATTTGGCTGGAAAATTAAAAATTAAAATAGCTCAGCATTTCAGATCTGTACCTAGTGGCTGATCTCACAAATCCTATTAGTTTGTTCCAGTCCTTGCCGTTAAGATATTCTACGAGTTCGTCTTGATCTAGTATGGATTTTCCAAGCCAATATGACCTCCATTCTCCTAAAATTGATTGCGAGCAAATGCAAATGATCTTCTTTCACCTTCGTGTCTTATGTCCTATAAAGGGGGCCCCATCTACATTAGTACATTGGATTTGGGGGCCCCCTGGCACCAGGAGCCCGCCCGCAATGCAGGCCCATAGTTTCGCCACTGGGTCACTTTTGTCATATTTTCATTTAAGAGGGGGGTAAAATATAAAAACAGGAAAAAATCCAGTTTAATTAAAATTATAAATATTACTATTTTTTGATCAAATTTCAGCTGTTTATAAATAAAAATGTTTATTGTTTAAGATTAAAATGCACGCTCAGCTCAATATTGCAAGCAGACAACTGCATTGCCCACCTTTGTCCGAATGGGCTCAAATTTTGTATTTCCACTAAATGAGTAGTCCTGATAGCGAATTTAAGTTTAGAAAATTTTATGTCTGATTGTCAATCACGTCCAAACGGCTGACCAGATTTTGTTGGTTTTTGAGTTCAATGTTTACCCATTCAATGCGGGTGGATCCACTGAGGATCCGTGATAAAGCGCCTGGCTGGTGGATCCACAGTGGATCCAAACTTTTTTTATTTTTAAATTAACTTTTTAGATATATACAGTCACTAAGGTAGGTTCATGAATTGGATTACGCATTGAATGGGTTAAGCTCGATTCTGCGGGTGATACAGGCTATAAAACATTTTGGTAGCTCTATGTGGGGTGGAGAACGGGGGTTCTAAAGATTTCAGAATTCTAAATTTATTTTTTATAAAAAATGTATTGAATCAAAGTTGCAGAAGGAGTTACAGACAATTCTTTATGAAATCGCAGTAAAAAAATATTTAGATTTATTTTTTAAAAAAATCATGAAGACAGTAGTTTATAAATCACACCTTACCATGCCTGTAACCTCTACTAACATAATTATCACCTCGTCTTTAAAATGCTAAAATAAAATCTACGAGTGTATACAGAGTACCTATATAATTTCTAAATTAGAATCTTTATTTGTTATAAAACGGTGGTTTTTAGGGTTTTGTAGATTCTTCTCAAAACCCTTATGCCGAGGGTGATGTGTCCGTCTGTCCGTCGCTCTTTGGTTCATAGGGCCCGAACCGTTTAAGCTAAAGAGCTGAAATTTGAAATACTGGTGTAACTTTTTGACCCAACCACAGGAAAAATATACAGAAGTTCAAAATTAAATATGCGCATGCGCAATTTGCAAAAACGTAAACTCAAAAATTTATATTTTTTTTAATTTTCGAGTGGGGTATCAAATGAAAGCTGCTGAAGAGTAGGACGCAAATATATATAACCTTTTGTAAATTTTGCATTCCTTATTGGGTAAAAAAATCAAAATATACCCAAAAAAAATTTCCCCCCCCCCCCAGCCACTATACTTCGGCTGGTCCTAAAATTTCGAAATAATTCATGCTAATGCCTTATTGTGGGGCGATGAAAATTCCGGGAGTTCATCCCAAATTTTAAAAAATTGTCAATTTTGGGCGCGAAAATTTGAAGTGCGCCAAAAATTTTATTTTTTTAAAATTTTGAGTTGGGTATCAAATGAAAGCTGCTGAAGAGTAGGACGCAAAGATATATATACATTTTTAAATTTTGCATTCCTTATTGGGTAAAAAAATCAAAATATACCCAAAAAAAAATTCCCCCCCCCAACCACTATACTTCGGCTGGTCCTAAAATTTCGAAATAATTCATGCTAATGGCTTATTGTGGAGCGATGAAAATTCCGGGAGTTCATCCCAAAGTTTAAAAAATTGCCAATTTTGGGCGCGAAAATTTGAAGTACGCCAAATATTTTATTTTTTTTAAATTTTGAGTTGGGTATCATATGAAAGCTGGTGAAGAGTAGGATTCAAATATATATTTGCTTTTTTAAATTTTTCCTTCTTTATTAATTTTATAAGTCAAAATATACCCCCAAAAATTTCCCCCCTCCCCAACCACTATATAATGGGTGGTCCTAACATTTCGAAATAATTCATGGTTATACCTTATGGTGAAGCGATGGAAATGGTCTGAAAAAATGAATTTTTCTAGTCGTTATTACCGATGAAAAACATTGTGACCCCCCAGGGGATCGAACTCGGACCCTTGAGATCGAAGAATAAAATCATAATTACATAACGGGCATGCTTAATCTTCTACAAAACCCTAAAAAGTACTTGGACGCAAGTACTTCCCTGTGATTTTTTACAAATTGAGTTGCTTACAAATAGTATTATAATGTATAATATTATAAATAATTCATTTTAGGAATTAGAATAGAAAAATTAAAGTAACATATAAATAATTATCTTAATGTATGACATCAAATATAAATAACAATCAATAAGAGAGTATTTTGAAAACGTAAACATTTGTAATAAATAACGTCTTATATACATATTAAGAGGTGCCTCTGAATAGGGAGGGGGACAAAAAAAATGTTAATTACTTACGGAAGCTTTACCTCTTAGATCCAAATTTGGTTCCTGGCGATAGGGTAGAGCTTATATCTCAGGGTGGGTCTCTAGGCTCGATCTTACGATCTTCCCAGATCTCAGCCAAGTGTCGGATGCAAGAAATTTATAATTATATAAGTGTGTGAAAGGGGGCCGTGGTTGTTTAACTCAATAAAGAAACCAATTTTAAATAGGAAGTTAAATTTTACTTGAAAGCCTTTGAATTACAATTCCTTTCCAATATTATAATTATTTTTTTAAGAAACCAGGATTCGTATATTGCAAGTTTGAATTACGACCAATGACTTAGACTTTTGTCTAAACGTGGTGTGAAGCACCTATACAAAGATTTAATAATCCTAATTTTATAAATACCACCAAATGGTTGAACGTCGTTGTGTTCGACTCAATGTAGAAGAAGCTCGGCGATGATTTGTCCTCGAAGTACTAAAATGAGTCCTGTTCGCACGGGATCCTCGAAGTTCGTCCGGCGGATGAAATATTTTACGTGGTTAAATGTTTAAAATTATGAAAATGGTTAAATGATTGTCGATGAATTACTTTAGCTTTACTTCCTTAGGAAGAATCAAATGCTTAAAACATTACACTGACTTGACTGCACTGCTAAAATTAATAGGGTAGATACCCAGCTACCGGCTAGGCCACGTTCCTGTGTCCTATCCCTTCTCTCGCCCGTGATGTCAGAACGTGTCCTTGGACGATTCTTGCGCTGACCAATCTGTCCTAATTATAATTTCTCCAGTGGAACCTTAATTTTCCTCTTCTTCTCCGGACCAAATTGGTCACTGACTTGAATGAAGTCCTTAAGGAACTTCCAAGTCATCTCACGTCGATGAAATTTAAAGAATTCCCGATGGCCAGAAGGGGTCCGAGAGTAAGCAGTGGTCTCCAAGGGTTCCGAGGCTATTTGATACGTCACGGTACCCGGTAGTGGGGGGGGGGGGGGGGGGGTGGCGCCAATTCAAACTGACAAGGGATAAAAGTAATCCACGGTCCTCTAGCCCCTATAGGAGGAACCTCTTAATATATATACATTTAACTTAGGCGAGTAATCTTTTCTTTTGTTTACTTTCTTATCTATATACTAGGCATCGCGTGGCTCTATCATTGAAGCGAGCGTATTGCAATGAAATACAGAATATTGAAATTTATTAATCATGATGAATGTCATAGTTGAAGATAAGTGGAAGAGGGTAGTGTAGGGAAGAGTGGGGGTGTTTTCTCTATTATAAACGTTTAGGTCCGCTTTAATAGTTTTAGCGATCTTTATTAAGTCATAGCGGTGTCGCTGTTGGTTTTAGTAAAAAATGTTACTTGTAAAAAATGTTCGTCTCATCGAATAGATGATGATAGAATCTTTTCCCGTCCTGAAATTCCAATTTAATTTTTGTACCTCTCGTTTACGCGAGCGTTGCGCGCGAACTCTTGGACGGATCACGCTGTCCAACGAACTTAGCCTGAGTATTAGTAAGAGGAACATGTATACCAGATTTCAACTAAATCGGTCAACTTTTACTCAAGTTGTCGTCACACGCGTGAACGTTACTGACAGACAGACAGACAGACAGACAGACAGACAGACAGACAGACAGACAGACACGGAGCATATTTCGTTGAATGTAGGAAGCTCGCTACGCTCGCTTCAATTACTTACCCAATGTTTGCCATTTATTAGTTTTTGTAAGTACGTTTAATTACTAGGCATCGCGTGGCTCTATCATTGAAGCGAGCGTATAGTAATAAATATGTATTGAATATTGAAAAAAAAGATTATTGTGAATCATGATGAGTTGATAGATAATGGGTCTGGTAGTAGTGCAGCGGCTAGTAGTAAGGGAACCACCCCGCATTCTTACTATTCCACTAACCACACATCTCTATTTCAATATTTATAATTTGTATCTCTTTGCTACAAACAAACTACTGCATGTATCAAATTGAAATTTTGCATGCCTGTTTCAATTGTGCATCAGATGGTGTCTATGAAGTTTTATTAAAATCGTTACGTTAGAACGTAAGATATCGGTAAAAAGGTTGTTTTCTCTATTTTAAACGTTTAGGCCCGCTTTAATTCATAGCGGTGTCGCTGTTGGTTTTACTAAAAAATGTTATTTGAAAAAAATGTTCGTCTCATCGAATAGATGATGATAGAATCTTTTCCCGTCCTGAAATTCCAATTTAATTTTTGAACCTCTCGTTTATGCGAGCGTTGCGCGCGAACTCTTGGACGGATCACGCTGTCCAACGAACTTAGCCTGAGTATTAGTAAGAGGATCATGTATACCAAATTTCAACTAAATCGGTCAACTTTTACTCAAGTTATCGTCACACGCGTGAACGTTACTGACAGACAGACAGACAGACAGACAGACAGACACGGAGCATATTTCGTTGAATGTAGGAAGCTCGCTACGCTCGCTTCAATTACCCTAAAAGGATCTTCACTACAACTCATATTAATAAAGGGTACCACTTTAGACTAAATGATAATTTCCAATGTGAATCATTTAGTTTTACTGTAACATCCATAGACTAACCCTAATTTTCAGTAATTGTAGATTAATTTAAGATATATATGTTTTGGCTGTTAAATATTTATATATTTTTAGTTGTATATCGGTATATTTTAAATATACACATTTCAATAATCAGAGTAAAAATGGATAGCAGTAAATTATTAGTAAGAATGAGGAATAGTTACACAGTCCTCTCCTAGATAGCGCCACTAGTAGAGTATCAAATTAGCTTTAATTTAATTCGTATTTTTCCCATTTATATAATTATTATAGATTAGTTTTAATAGTTTTTTATACAGTACTGGGTAATGACCAGAGACGGGAAAAAGTCATAAACGTCATAGTCATATGATTTTGTCATAAAATAGCCATTTTTCGAATAAACGTCATAAAATGGGGGTTTCTTGGGATAAACGTCATAGAATGGCCTTTTTTGTCAAATTCTTAGCAAAAAGTTTTTTTTTTTTTTTTTTTTTTTTGTTAAAGCAAATTTTTATATTGAACACTCGTGGTCCGGTTCCAGGTAAAAGTGCAGTTCAAACAAAGAACCCTTACACCAGCTTAGTGAAAGGCCTGGGCTCTTAATTCCCTGATCACTTTCGGACTTAACTAATGCGCTTATGCATACCTGCAACTAGAGAGGCACCGACGACCGACGGTCATCCCTAATTCCAAACTAGGGCCCTGATCGGCTCCTTCTTGGAACAAATCTTCCAATTAGAATCCAGGAAGGTCAAGATAGATTAGAATGTTTAATTGCTCATTTGATTTCTTACTCGTGTTACTTGTTTTTTTTTTTTTTACTTGTTCTATTACTTGGGTTTCGTTGGTAAAACCAAAAAAGGAAACCCTTATAGTTTTGTTCATGTGTCTGTTTATCTGTCAGTCGGTACAGTTCCAATAACTTTTGAATCAAACGAGATACAATCATGAAATTCCAATATTAAAGATCGTTTTGACGCACACACAGGAAAAATATTGCGAACTCAAAATAATCAGCTGTTCAAATTCAAAATGACGGATAACTCACGTCACGCGATTTTAATTTTTAAAATTTTTAAAAAAATTTTAAATTTTCATTTGTGGTATCAAATGAAAGGTATTGAAGAGTAGATTACAAAACTATATAACACTTATGGAAAACGTTTAATTTTAAACGCCATTTCGAATGAAAGGTATTGAAGAGTAGATACAAAACTATATAACACTTGTGGAAAGCGTTTAACTTTCAACGCCATTTTGTCAAAAAACATCAACATTTTTCGTGTACCCCCCCCCCCTCTCAAAACTATATTTCCACTGTTTCTAAAAATATGAAAAATGTGCTTTCTGCTGGGCCATAGAAAAATAAGAATAGCAATTCGATATGAATTACTGGGAATCCAAGATGGCGGCTAATTCCTGTCACGGGGGATTTTTTTTTTTTTAATTTTGAGTGAGGTATATAATGAAAGGTATTGAGGAGTAGATTACAAAAATATATAACACGTGTGGAAAGTGTTTAATTTTTCATGCCATTTTGTTAAAAAAACATCAACATTTGAATCATGGATGGGAACACGCCCAAGGCCAAAGCTGCCCGACTAAAGGGCAAAGAAGTTCAGAAATTGCCTGAAGGGCAAAAAGCAAATGAAGTGTCATGCATGAAATTTGCTCCAAGCTCATCTGCCGACGTCGAATGGTCTTTTTCCATGTTTAAAATTCTACTGACGGACAAAAGAGCCAATTTAAAGCTGGATAATATAGAACAACATATGATTATTTTTTACATCGTTGAAGCATTCTGCTAATTATTATTATTTATTATATATTGTAAATATAATTCTGTGTTTATGAAATATTGAAATCTTTCTTTTGAACTGTTACCCTCCAAAATAACGCTAAATTTTCGCTAAAAACGGCTAATTTTTTACATTGAAAATAAACGTCATACTTTTTGCTAAAACGTCATAAAACAACCGATTTTCTAAAATTGAGGTCATAATAAAAGTCATAAAAGTCATAGAATAAAGGTCATGAAATGAAAAAATAAAAGTCATAAACGTCCCGTCTCTGGTAATGACATATTAGATTAAAAACCTTTTTAATATTAGTCAGGTCTAACCACTGAATTTTTATATACAATTATTACCCATTTGTAGAATTAATCTTCTCGGTGATAAATTGTGAGTAAATTTTAATATATAAATCTTATAGAGATTAATCTTCGTATTTTTAATATTTAATTAAAGTATTAAGTTAAGTTCAAAAAAAATTTTAAATCTTGTTAAATTATTGTAACACTTGTTACTTTTTGTTAAATTTTATATATCAGTCTGTAATGAACCAGAACCAGTGGTATTTTGAAGTTGGTAGAAGTCTTTTGACTTATTTTATTTTGAATTTAGATTTGTTTAACTGACCCTCTCCTATGGAGTTAGAAATTCTTTTATATGATAAATATAAATACCAACATCTATGACACTGTAAGTATTTTAAATTTGTTATTAAGGAATTTTTAATCGCATACTTAATTTAAGTTAATTAGTGAATTATAATTAATTATATTAACGAAGGAATTGTTTATAATTATTATGATTTTTATTGTAGATTATCAAATAAACGACTAAAGATGACCTTAATTTAAGGGTCGAAACGTCTCGCATTATGAATTAGTGTTTTTCATTCATAATTTACACCTCAACAACCATCTGTAGATTCTCTCAATTCATTCCTCCCTATAATTTAGGGTGGAATGTTAATGTTATCTCCCTTCTGGAGGAAAAAAAAATCCTTGTGTTTTACTTCTGCCCAAATTCAATTAATTTTTCTTGTTATGTTCTAGATTCTGTTGTTATGTAAATTTAAGACCTATAAGATGAAACATTACAAAATAAATTAACATTATTATTGATGTTTAAAAATTAAAAAAAAAAAATGTGTTGATACAATTTTTAATTATAATACTACAAGTATCTACTTATAAATAAAATATTCGTAATTAATGCGAGTTGATGAAGATGGTACTCTGAGGCAGGATGTAGTGAAGAGAGAGGAGTTCTAGATGAAGGTGGTATCTTATATCATCACCTGAGTATCATCAGAACTTGCTAGGTAGCTAGCTACATGTTGGCTTACATAATGGAGGTTCATGCAGCAGTCAGCTAATTATAAGATGTATAAATATAAAGAAAACTTAAACTATTTTTACAAATACAAAGTTTATTTCTTTAAATAAAAACTATTTGTTTAATACATATTTTTGTTTTTAATTATAAGTTACATGAAGTAATGGAATCAATTTGATTTCAAACAGAGAAGCAGAGTGAAGAATGAATATGTCATTTGAATAAACTGCAAATAAACAAAACAAAACATTTATTTTATAATTATAAAAAATACTAATATACAACACAATACTCAAACCTGCATGGACAAGGACATAATATGTCATCGAATTATGAGTTGCACCAAACGTTCCTAAACCTACCGCATCCTCTCCTTACAATTAAAGATCCTCAAAGCCGTATTATATGCACCATACCAGTAGCCTACATAAAAAAAAAATTAGGGGTGGGGGGGGGGGGGGGAGCGCCTAACCTTGAGTGACTATATGCTGGTTTGGCATACCCCATAATTCAGGGGTGTCCGTGTCCGCATCCCCCCCCCCCCCCCCCAAGTATGATGGCGCACTCCTCCCAAAACAACCCCCCCCCAACATATAACATTCACTTACAAGCATACTCTTCCGGGGGCCCTCTTTGAATTTTAAATTTTAAACTATACTTCATAATACGGAAGTGTGACGTCACTTACGTAAAAAAAGTGTGTGTTGTTACGTTGGCTAAGCTGACCTGGCTCATAACAAAGAATATACAAATGGGTTATATCAGTGCTATTTTATTTTATTATCATTTTTTAATCAATTATATTAATTTACGAATGAAAAATGTCTCCATGCTCCGAATTTGGGTGCAACCATAGAGCCTTAAAAGATAAATGTCACTTTTACTGCAATACTAATCCATTTTCTGTGTGGCGTAACATCTGTAGGTAATCTAATTTGAGTTATTTGTAAGAATTATTTGTTTTATCATCCATAATGTATACATTTATTGGCTTATTAATGATGTTACTGATATATTATTAGGTTATAAAAGCTTTTAATAGAATAAAAAGAGGAAAAAACTATGAAATGCTTGCAGAACACTAGTAAACAATTGTTTGTTATGAGCCAGTAAATGATAACCTGACGAAAAATCGTGGAGAGTGCATGACGTCACAGCAACCTTCGTCACTTTACGTAACCTCACTGACGCGACATATAGTATTCAAAGGGAGTCCCATTTTAAACTAGGAAAAATTCAGAAAAATCTTACAGGTAAAAGTTGTAGTCACTTTTCTGGTGAAAATGATGGCAATTTGCTCCAGTCGAAGAAGTTGGATTCTTTTTTCCTCTTCCCACAGTCGACTTCATAAAATTATGAATATATCCTATTAAAAATGGTGCAAGGTCCAATTCTTACTCTATCCATTTTCTTTCTATTTAATTTGCTTCCATTTTCAACGTAAACCTGATCACCAACTTCAAATTCATGCTCTACATATATATATATATATATATATATATATATATATATATATATATATATATATATATATATATATATATATATATATATATATATATATATATATATATATATATATATATATATATATAATCAACACATGTATTAGAAATCACAATTTTAAAAGGGATTTCCCGTAGATTATGAATGTTTTTTTTTTTCTTTTTTAAATTAGCAGATTGAGTCTGATAAGTGGTTACGTTAGAAATATATTTTAAACTACTTAATTTAAATTTATTAACTTTTTAAAAAAAATTATTTCTTTTACAGGAAATGCTTGGTATAACAGTTATTGCTATTGATATGTTTGACCTAAACTCTCCAGCTTAAATCTCTTTGGGTCTTAATTCAGTTCATGGTCTCTAACAAGGAATAAAAGGACATAAATCAATAGTTTTCGACGAAGTAAGTGAATGTTGTGAACTTACACTGGTGTAGTAGTTATAATTGATGATGTGAGTGCTGCTTAGTTTAATCTGTAGAGGTTTATTAGTAGCAATCATCAGTGTGATGATTTCCTTCCTTTGTTTAGGCTTCAGTTCTATCCAGGGGCTACTGTAAACTGCATCAGTTAACGCCTTACTCTACATTAAAACAGCCAAACATTTTGTTTTCACAAAATGAATGAATCAATGAAAAGAATCACTTTCTACGCATCTAAACAGTGATAAAATGTTTATATTTCGTATCAAACGTAGATTAATGTATTTGTGTTAAAGAACGAAGATATTTTTAAAAAATCACATATTTTAGATGATAAAATTACCTTATCTTCCAAGATAGTTCCGCAATAACAAATAAACCAAGGTACAAAAAGCTCAGTACAGATCGCAATATAAGAAATGCACTTTTCTTGCAGTGTGATACTCTATAATTATAAACAAAGAGTAATTTAATAAATCAAATATTATTTATTTAATAAGGCAACAAATCTAAATGTATTAGCTATGACATTTGTTACTGTTTTCGATCTATTAACTTGAATTATATATCAGTCATTTTTTTTATAATTTCCAATGTGGCGACCGCCATCTTATTGTTCTTAATTGACCTTTTTTTTTTTTTTTTTTTTTTTTTTATTTGTAAAGAATATTACAACTACATAAAAAAAAAATGTAACAAGTAACATTGTTAATTAAGTATAGAGATGATTAGTGTGACGTCACGAAAGCTTTCGAAAATTTAACTCAGTGTTTGTTATGTTCCTTTTTCTTATCACCTCTTATCAAACCCATGTAAAATGAATGGGAGAATTTTCTCAACTTTTTAAATAATTAATTATTAAATTATTATTAATTTATAAGAGTTTTTACCCTTTGAACATTATTGTACCAAGTCTTTTTTAACGAGTGTAACAAAGAAAACATTAAAAACTTTCGTTTCAGTTATTTAAAATGAGTATTTGTGTGAAGGGTCATATCATGGAAAAAGCTATTTGAGTTATTAATCTTTATACTTGATTTTTTGTATTTCCTGGTGCCATAAAAATTCACAGGGTGTGTTCGTGTTCATATTGTGTGTCCGAAAATAAATTTTTCTCAAGTTTTGAAACTCAATGAAGTATACTCAGGATACAGGACTTGTAGAAAGATAGTGATACTTAATCTGCCAGGTAATAAAAGATTATTTGCTAATAATATTTTGTTCCTGGTTACTTACAATGTGCATTATATTTTATCTGATGTTGGAACATAATATCTACTGTAAAATAGATCAGTGATCAGCCTAGGAAAAAGACGTTGATGACGAGACAAAGACCAGACTGTTTTATTTATTTATTTATTTGTTTATTTATAATAACGAGTATGATAATTTAGGATATGAGTGCGTCGCATGTATACTTGTTTAAAATTTTGATTAAAAACTAATTTAATATTACTTAATTACTCTGACATACTTTTACAAAGAATAACTTTGTCCTCCGAAAAAAATTAAGTATAGATGAAATTTTCATAACGCACGAGGAGGTGGAAGACATAATATACAAACTAAAATAGAAAAACCATTTAAAAAATAAACAATAAATAAGAACGGACCCGAACGGTATCAATACATAAAACACACTCACAATAATACTTATTTTAAACCACTAGAAAGGCAATTTTTAATGTTTTCTTATCTTACATTGTTAAAATAGACTTAGTATAATAACGTTCAAAGGTTGAAAAGTCTTATAAATTAATAATAATTTAATAATTAATTATTTAAAAAGTTAAGAAAATTCTCCCATTCATTTTACATGGGATTGATAACAAATGATAAGGAAAAGGAACACAACAAACCGAATCGAATAAATTATCGAAAGCTTACGCCATCTTGTGACGTCATTACTAATCATCTCTATACACAAGAACATGATGTCATAGTGGGAGAAGCAACTCAGTAGTTGTACTCCCTAGCTTGTTAACATTTTAAAAGAAAACATAAACATAATTTCATATATATATATATATATATATATATATATATATATATATATATATATATATATATATATATATATATATATATATATATATATATATATATATATACTTTTTTTTCCTAATCGCGTAGGTGATCGCGAGGCCACAGCCTTTTAAGACGGCGAGGAGGGTTACTTGGTATCGTGCGGGAGGAGAGGGATTGTACTAAAGGATTAGGATGGGAAGCTAGGGAACTATGAAAAGTCTGATATCGGAAAACTGCTAGGTCTCGAACGAAGGGAACATTGAAGTCATTGTGGAGGATTAGGTTGGAAACATAAAAAGGTGCGTTAGTGATTTTGCGGAGTATAATGGATTGTAGTGTTTGGAGCCTTTTTAGATTGGAATGCTTTGCTGTTCCCCATAACTCGAGTCCGTACGTCCAGATTGGTTTAATAATAGAATTATAGATAAGGAGTTTATTAGATAGCGAAAGTTTAGATTGATTATTTAGAAGTCTAGTCATTAGTTTGTATCTTCTGTTAGTCTGTTGTCGTTTTTGTTTTGTGTGTGTAGCCCAAGTCAGTCTTCTATCAAAATGTAGTCCTAGATAGCGGGTCTGCTCTGACTGAGGAATAGGAATTTGGTTGAGAGTGACTGAAGGACATGTTGCTCGACGTAACGAAAAAGTGACGTGTACACTTTTACGTTCGTTAATTTTGATCCTCCATTTTCTCAACCAAGTGCCCAGGAGATTTAAGTGATTTTGAAGTTGGTCTGAAGCTATGATAGGGTCTTCGTGGGTTGAGAGGATACTTTTATCATCGGCGAATGTGGATAAAATCGTGGTAGGATATTCAGGAAGGTCGGAAGTGTAGACGGTGTAAAGGAGAGGACCGAGGATGCTGCCCTGGGGGACACCAGCCAGCACGGGGCATGTTTTGGAAAAGGATTGGTTCTGAGTGACTTGGAAATAGCGCTCACTGAGATAGGATTTAAGGATAAGGAGGTATGTGAAAGGGAGGAATTGCTTGAGCTTCCACAGCAACCCGGCGTGCCAGACCCGATCAAAAGCTTGAGCCTCGTCGAGAAAGACGCCCGAGCAGTACTGTTTCCGCTCAAGGGTGGAAGATATGACATCAACTAGGCGATGGCATTGTTGGATGGTAGAGAGATGGGATCTAAATCCTAGTTGATGGTTCGGGAGAACATTTTGGGACTTTAGGATAGGATTTAATCTTCGAAGGATAAGTTTCTCAAGGATTTTCTCCATTACTGGGAGTAGGCTAATGGGGCGATAGGAAGATGGGCTATGTGCAGGTTTATTGGGTTTTAGTATCATTATTACTACGGAAAATTTCCAAAGGATAGGAAAATATGTGGTTAATTGACCTGCGAGTCTCTTTTTGTATTGATTATTTGTTGTATTTAATGCCAATAAATTGAGGTTGTAGCGAGCGTCTGATTCTCCCGTCGGGAACATCGAGAGCCCGGGGCTAGTGGGATGGTCTGTCCCGATCCCCTACTCTGGAGGCACCCGAATTGCGCGCGCCGCACTCCTTTCAGGGGGGCTAGGGTGGCAGACCCCTTCTCCTCCCCCCGGGCTATAAATACCGGTGCACAGATTGGGACGATTCATTCTCTTCAATCCTATTCCTCTTCACATTTAACTTTCTCTTTTCTTCTCTTACACCTTACCTTCTTTACCCCCCCCCCCCCCCTCTCTCTCCTTACTCAGCTGTCCACCTCCGTGGGCAAGTGATTCCCCACGGTACCTACAACTGTCCTCACCCTGCGGTACACCTCCGTTGGCAAGTGATTTCCCACGGTACATACAGCTTCCTTGTACACCTTCCTTTCACAACCCAGTTTGAACACGCTATAGTTCGGGCCCTTCAGATAAACTCTAAGTCATACACCAGTCGGGCGACACGTATATTTTTCATTTAACAGTCAACAAATCACTCCCTGTCATCCAGAATTACTCACAGTCTTCCTCGCCTTAAGTAAAAAATAACAAATAGTCAATAATATTAGAAAACAAAAAATTAAACTAAAATTTAAATTATGACCATAAAAACAAAACTCAACAAAAGCAACCAACCAAGCAAACAAACAAAAGTAAACAAAGTAATAGTTAAATACAGAGCACAATTTGAAATTTAACTAAACACGATTGGTCTTATTTTTAAACGAACGGTTCATTGATTTTAATTTTTATACATTTAACTACTGGTCGACGGTAAGATCCGAACTTGGTCTTTATATCTACAGATCGGACATTGCCATCAGAGTCAGGGTACGTTTTTGTGACTAACCCCGTCAACCACACATTGCGAGGCTGGTTATCGTAGATTATCCTGGCGATGTCTCCAATATCAAGGAAATCGTTGTCGTCTTTCCACTTCTTTCTTGAGGCAAGTGATAGTACATACTCTGGTAAATTCAGCGTAATTTTGAGCTATCTGCCACTGTCGTTTGATGTTGATGTCCATGTCGACTGGAAAATCGATTAAATTCGCGATTTAACATCATTATCGTACAAATGCTCATTAGAAGGTTCAACGCTAAATTTTGGCCACTCACTTTCATTCAGCTTTAAAAAATCTGGACCGTTCACTAATAGTTTTACAGTTGCCGCATGTCGCTTCGTCTGCCACGTTTTCATAAGTAGTTAAACATCGCCAATCTACTTTCCGGGTTATTTTCTGAATTTCGTCGATTCTTCGAGCTACGCACTCCTTGAATATAGTCTTAACCGAGTTGATTCTATACCAGGTAATTGTTGAGTACGTCCAGTAAACTGTTTTATTAATACGTATTGTGTGTCCATCAGTATAACAATTTTACCTATCTATGCTCCTAAAATGGCCGCTTGTAACTCTAGTCTTGGTATTGTCATTGGCTTACATGACTCGAAGTAAAATGTTTATGTTGATTATCATTTTGATGTCCCACTACCATTTTTGTATTTTTGCTTCAGTCATTTTCTCTAGTGTTGAATTTTGAATTATCTGTCAGTTCTTCAGTTTTACATTTTTTTATCGTTTTGTAACAAACGATGATGTTTCATTATGCAACCGTCTTCGTCACATCTCTCTATAGCAGCACATTGACGTACGCATGATGCATTTCTTTCAGCCATGAACTAACTAATTTCCATCTCTCATCCACGCTTAACCGTAAAATATTTGACAGTTTTCCAATTTCCAATACGATTGTTTGCAGATCGAGCAGGGTTTTGGATTTCCCTTTGCCTTCAAATCTTGTTCACCTAATTTTCTTTGATAAACTGCAAGAGTGAGATCTTTATACTTCTTTTTATCATCCCGCCTTCCCTCTACCTGAGGTAATGGAGAGACATGCGCAGCGGCCTCAGCCAGCTCAGCGAGCCAGTCACTAAAATCCAATAGATTTAATAATTTTGATTCTCTTTTTACGGCGTACTGTCCCCAGCTTAATTTCATGTTGGCTGACAGCTTTCCAACTAATTCTTTTAAAAGTGTAGGACTTTGAAGATGGTTATAATGACCTAATGACGTGACAGTTATTACTAAATTTCGGACAGTATCGCTAAAGTCTACCAAACATTCAGGTTTATATTATTTTATTAATATACAAAATAGATGAATTGCAACATTACCTCAACACACATGTAGGCAAGAACACAAGTTAAAATAGATCCGAGAGTCAGTTCACATATAATGACAGGCCGTAAAACTTCATTCATCACTTTGACAAAACTAAAAGTTTTCAAAACATTATTAAGTCATTATGTTGATCTAAACAATGGTTTAAATTGTGTGTTTTTCTATTATAAAACGTTTACTTAGCATTTGTTAGGATTTGAAGTAATGGGTTTGGCGCCTCTTGTGATACAGAAGGCATAGGGACACCTCAGAGTCGTATAGAGATGATTAGTGTGACGTCACGAAAGCTTTCGAAAATTTAACTCAGTGTTTGTTATGTTCCTTTTTCTTATCACCTCTTATCAAACCCATGTAAAATGAATGGGAGAATTTTCTCAACTTTTTAAATAATTAATTATTAAATTATTATTGATTTATAAGAGTTTTCACCCTTTGAACATTATTGTACCGTCTTTTTTAACTAGTGTAACAAAGAAAACATTAAAAACTTTCGTTTCAGTTATTTAAAATGAGTATTTGTGTGAAGGGTCATATCATGGAAAAAGCTATTTGAGTTATTAATCTTTATACTTGATTTTTTGTATTTCCTGGTGCCATAAAAATTCATAGGGTGTGTTCGTGTTCATATTGTGTGTCCGAAAATAAATTTTCCTCAAGTTTTGAAACTCAATGAAGTATACTCAGGATACAGGACTTGTAGAAAGATAGTGATACTTAATCTGCCAGGTAATAAAAGATTATTTGCTAATAATATTTTGTTCCTGGTTACTTACAATGTGCATTATATTTAACCGATGTTGGAACATAATATACAGGGTGTCCCAACTTAAGTCTGCCAAAAAGAAGGGGCATATAGGGGACCCTAAAAGGAGTCAAAAATGTTATATTAACCTATGTCCTTTCGGGCTTCGTTTTCTGACTAGCGCCATTTTTAAAAATTTTGGGCTAAGCTTATTTTTTTATACTTAAACAAGTGTATCTCGAGAACAAAGCGGGATAGCTCATCATTTTAGGTATCGTTGAAAACCTAAAAACATTTGCTAAAGGAAATGTTATTATCAATTTTCATTTATTTTTATTCCTTCTAGTTCAAATTTAGCTCAAAATGTCTTTTTTTAAAAAAATCAAAAAATAAAGAAATTTTTGACGGCCCATAGTGCTTAAACTAGTTAACATCTTGAATTGTCCAGGCAATGGAAAAACTTCTTTATTTAATAACCTTTTCATGGATACCCATATCATTGTATGTTAAATAGGGAAATTTTTACGTTATAGGCACATTTATTGAAAAAAACTAATGTAAATATGAGAAAAAATTACTTTTAATTTAATATCTCCTCTTTTGAACAGTATAATCATTTGACTTGACATAATCATAATCACTTTCAAAGTAAATGTGTGATGAAATAACTATGGTTGACTATTTCTAGTAGCCTGGAGTATGACCAATAACAGGGGGGGGGGGGGGGGGGGGGAGCACCTCTCCCTCTTTTAATTAAGTATACAAAATTAAAAATTAAGGCTGAAAACTGCTTTTTTTTACTTTAAATTGAATTCTTATTATCATTAGGAGAGGTTCACCTCTCCCTCTTGTAAATAAGTATACAAAAAAAGCATGTAACCTAAAATTAAAGCTGAAAACTGCTTTTTATTTTATTTAATAAAGATATTAAGAGTTTGGAGGAGCAGAATTTTAAATTTTTAAGTACCTAACAATAAAAATAATAACTACATTTTTAACAATTTTATTTTATAAAAGAAAAAGTAAACATTTTAGCGGAAAATTTAAATAAGGATTAACAAAAGGTAATAATAAGAAATAACATTAACAATAAAAACAACATTTCAATACTAACTATTTTGAAATACCAATTTATTTTGAAAGTGATTATGATTAGTCGAGTCAAATGATTATACCGTATATTAAATAGGAAATTTTTTAAGCTATTAGCACATTTGTAGAAAAACACGAATGTAAATGTGAGAAAAAATTACTTTTTCTTTAATCTCTCCTCTTTTGAACGGTATAATCATTTGACTTAATCATAATCACAAAGTAGTTGGTATTTAAATGTTGTTGTTATTGTTAATGTTGTTTCTTATTATTACCTTTAGTTAATCTTTATTTTAATTTTCCGCTAAAATGTTTGTTTTTTTCTTTTATAAAATAAAAATAAGGAGGCCCGTGGTTCAAGCTAGGGTCCTCATGCTGGGGTCTATTTTTCTCTGTATGTCTCCGGTAGTTAATGATAATTAGAATTCGATTTAAAGTAAAGAAAAGCAGTTTTCTGAAAGTGATTATGATTAAGTCAAGTCAAATGATTATACCGTTCAAAAGAGGAGATGTTAAATTTAAGTAATTTTTTCTCATATTTACATTAGTTTTTTTCAATAAATGTGCCTATAACGTAAAAATTTCCCTATTTAACATACAATAATATGGGTATCCATGAAAAGGTTATTAAATAAAGAAGTTTTTCCATTGCCTGGACAATTCAAGATGTTAACTAGTTTAAACACTATGGGCCGTCAAAAATTTCTTTATTTTTTGATTTTTTTAAAAAAAGACATTTTGAGCTAAATTTGAACTAGAAGGAATAAAAATAAATGAAAATTGATAATAACATTTCTTTTAGCAAATGTTTTTAGGTTTTCAACGATACCTAAAATGATGAGCTATCCCGCTTTGTTCTCGAGATACACTTGTTTAAGTGTAAAAAAAATAAGCTTAGCCCAAAATTTTTAAAAATGGCGCCAGTCAGAAAACGAAGCCCGAAAGGACATAGGTTAATATAACATTTTTGACTCCTTTTAAGGTCCCCTATATGCCCCTTCTTTTTGGCAGACTTAAGTTGGGACACCCTGTATACTATAAAATAGATCACTAACCAGCCTAGGAAAAAGACGTTGATGACGAGACAAAGACCAGACTGTTTTATTTATTTGTTTATTTATAATAGCGAGTATGATATGATAATATAAGATATGAGTGCGTCGCATGTATACTTGTTTAAAATTTTGATTAAAAAACTAATTTAATACATTAATTTAATATTACTTAATTACTCTGACATACTTTTACGAAGAATAGCTTTGTCCTCCGAAAAAAATTAAGTATAGATGAAATTTTCATAACGCGCGAGGAGGTGGAAGACATAATATACAAACTAAAATAAAAAAAACATTTAAAAAATAAACAATAAATAAGAACGGACCCGAACGGTATCAATACATAAAACACACTCACAATAATACTTATTTTAAACCACTAGAAAGGCCATTTTTAATGTTTTCTTATCTTACATTGTTAAAATAGACTTAGTATAATAACATTCAAAGGTTGAAAAGCCTTAGAAATTAGAAATAATTTAATAATTAATTATTTAAAAAGTTGAGAAAATTCTCCCATTCATTTTACATGGGATTGATAACAGGTGATAAGGAAAAGGAACACAACAAACCGAATCGAATAAATTATCGAAAGCTTACGCCATCTTGTGACGTCATTACTAATCATCTCTATAACGTATAATGTGAAAGCAACATGTGAATAATAATTGTGTAATGGTTTCTGTGTTTATTATATATAAATGGTTTGTGTTAATTGGAGTATTTAATAACTTTCCTGAGTAACAGATAACTTAACATGGCGCAGTCGATATAGCTGGTTTTGGTTGGACAGTAATAGTGGAAAAAGTTCGTGAGAAAGATTTAAAATTAAAACGTGTTTGAAGTGACTTATATATTGGACTTTATATTAAGTATATAAAATATAAATGATTATGATGGCAGTGTCGGCTGAAGGTTTCAGGGTTCCGGCACCGTTAGCAGTTAGCGGAAATGCTACAGCACGAAACTGGGAAGTGTTGAAGCAACAGTTTAAGATTTATATGGATGCGACGGAATCTAATGAGAAGACGGAAAAGGTAGAGATAGCTAAGCTACTTAATTTAAGAGGGTAAGAGGGGTATGCGCAGGGCTGGATTTAGGCAGGGGCCATGGGGGCCCGGGCCCCTGGCGGCAAATTTTCGAAGGTGGCAAAAGGCGGCAGAAAGAAAAATTAAACATTTTTTTTTTATATTGGACATTACAATATGACTCTTGTGAACAAAAGTATAATATTTTATTTATTAATTGAACTTTTATATACTAAATTGTACAGTTGAGTATGAGCGCAAGTGCAGGTCAGTAGGCATAAGTTTTTATTTTTTAGTGTTTAAGTGGATTTTAGATTTTGGACATAGAACGGTTAGTGATTTATAACTCGTCGCCGCTAGTTATTCACGTACGTACACCAATTAGAACTACAGTTTAGGCCAACTTTACTCTATTTTTATACAACGTAATCTTTAAAGGTAAAAACGGGCATAAAACTATGTTTTTAAACAATTTAAAGAATTCCCAGCAGCCAGCAGTTTATAATATATACATTAAATAATTATTAACTGCATT
Organism: Gerris lacustris; assembly: GCA_951217055.1. Lineage (NCBI taxonomy): Eukaryota > Metazoa > Arthropoda > Insecta > Hemiptera > Gerridae > Gerris > Gerris lacustris. The sequence goes on along the minus strand of OX578276.1, from coordinate 6,518,006 downwards.
AAAAACACTTTTCTTTTGCTTTCTTGATAGTCCAGTCATTTTAGGTTTTCTAGTCCAAAAAATTCGGAGCTTCAATAATATTGAAGCTCGTCAAAATGAAGTGATCAAAAAATATATTATATTTTTTTATCACTTCATTTTGACGTTCTGAAAAACATATTGAAAATCGGTAATGAGATCGTGGTCGCGTTAGTTGATATTCAAGGGCAAAGGTCAACAAATTCGGTATTTTGCTAATATCTCGTTTCTTATTGCTCCGACACCAATCAAGGTGGTTATCAAAATTAAAGATAACAAAATTTCCCACAAAAAAAACTCAATAATTTTTTACGTGCAATGGACGATTTGCGGAATATAGGGCGAAGAATATCTGCTATCCGTTGTCGCACCACTTTTTACGTATTTTATGAATATCTCGCTTCCTAAGGCTCGGAGACAAATTAAGGTGATTATTAAAAAAAATAGATTATTAAATTTCCCACAGAAAGTTATCTTTCATTTTTTACGTACAACGAACGGTTTAGCAAAAACCTAGGTTATTATAACTTGAGTAGTGTTTGTTTTTGCAAGACTTTTTACGTATTTATGTAAACATCTCGCTTCCTCTAGCTCGGAGACCAATTGACGATCAGATCAAAATTGAAGATTATAAATTTTCACACATGAAACATGATCTTTATTTTTTACGTAGAACGAACCTTTTGGATAATAAAGTGCTCCAAAGTTTCCCCACAAGACGTAAAAAAAAAAAATTTTACATAGATAATTTTCTATGTTTTACATGGAAGGTTTTACTTGAAGATGATGCTCCTACGGATGCGACAATAGAAGCAAAATTGGTTGGAAAGTATGGCAACAATATTTTTATTACAACGAAACCAAAAAAAAATGACTATGATTAGCTTCCTCGATACTCATGCGACATGCGACTATTCTTTCTAACGCTTGGTATGAAAATAAAAAATCGGTCCGAGACAACTCAGACAAACTTTCTCATATACAAGTTCATAATTACTTAGCCAATGTTTTCCATTTATTAGTTTTTGTAAGTACGTTTAATTATTATTGAAAATTATATCAAAATTTATCATAAAAATCACTCCGTCCACGTTTTGAGCTATTTTCTCAGGAACTAGATTTTTCCCGGGAAAAATGCTTATATCATTGGATCCGCATTTAATTGGACTACATTTTAGAATTTTTTAATCAAAATCGTCGGAACCGTTTTCGAGAAATATTTTTTTTTCACGTTTTTTCAGAGTTTTTGGGGGGTGGCCCCCCAAATTTGGAGCTAAATTTAATTTCTCCATTTCGCCTCGAGGTATGCTTTTTCTGAACATGTATGCCAAATTTCGTCAAAATCGGCCTAGCAGTTTAGGCTCCAGGCGTCTGTACAGACGACAGACGACGGACAGACATTTTTTAAAAATTACTTTTTTGGACTCAGGGGACCTTAAAACGTGTAAATCCCTCAAAATCTTAAAATCGAATTTTCGCGCCATCACAATACTTTCTCTTTATATGAGAAAGTAAAAATTGAATCAAGAAGAAGAACGTCCACGAATAGTTGAAGCTGATGCAGCAATTATAAGAGAAGGCGTCCGCAGTATCGCTGCATACACTGAATCGTAGTCAAGTATTCTTGCCATACTTTTCAATCAATTTTGCTTGTATTGTCGCATCGGTAGGAGCATTATCTCCAAGCAAACCCTTTAGCTCCGCCAACGTTAATTGACAATTATCTATGTAATAAAATTATTGTTTACGCCTTGTGCGGAAACTTTGGAGCACTTCATTATCCAAATCAAACCTTTTGGATAATGAATTTATTTAAGTAAAAAATAAACTAATGTTTCGTGTGAAATTTTATAATCTTCAATTTTGATCTGATAGTCAATTGGTCTCCGAGCTAGAGGAAGCGAGATATTAACAAAAATACGCAAAAAGTCGTGCTTTTCAGAATATCAAAATGAAGTGATCAAAAAATAAAAAATTGAAGCTTCGAATTTTTTTGGAACAGAAGCCATATTTATGACTAAAATAACTGGACTATGACTTGAATTTAAATGTCATAAATGACTTTCCTAATGTTAAAGCAAGACAAATTTCTCAACAAAGTTATTCAATTAATTTTCTTTTTAAGCGAAATTTAGAAGAAAATTAAGCTATTGCAATGGCTTCAAAATTTTTTAAATGCGAATTTTTGAAAATTTTCTCCATGGAAATCATACCATTCTTAATGGATTCCTGAAATTTAACACTTTTTCTTATGTATGTATGTGTCACTCCAGACGATATCTCACCCTAGGATGCACTTAAAAAATCCAAACAAATTTTAAAATGTCAATAATATCAAAAGAAAGGCTGAGTTCGTTGGCCAGAATTTTTGGAGTCCACTTAGGTGTCAAATTTTGACAATTTAGGGTCAAAAATAGCATAAAACCTGTTTTTTCCATTTTACCCCCCTCTTATATGAAAATATGACAAAAGTGTACATAACAACAATTACTGTACTCTTAGAGCTTTCCAACGACATGCATCTTGAAGGGTATATATACTATTTTGATTTTTGTACCCGGTACCCCTTTGTACCAATTTTTTTTTCATCCATCCAAATTCTAAACTAAAATATTCCTGTATTATCATAAGCCAATAATACACAGATTTCTTTGAAAATTCTCTTATTAAGTCATGGTGCATGATTGGCCGTATTTTAAAATTATTTTATAACTACACTTTAACTTTTTATTTCCTACAAACGAAGTTACTGTTAAAATATGACTAATTTTAAAATAAAACTTGTATATAAATACTGTGTACTTGAAAATTGTTTATCATTCAAAAACTTTTTTATTTTAAAAAATTGGTATTTGGTTTTAGCCTAGTCCTGTAATAATAGTGGAATATTATTTAAATAATATTAAAATAAATCAGGTTAAAAATGGACAAACTATAAAACATTAGACATTAGTCCATATGTTTTATAGGACAAAACTTGCAGTATTTTTTTTTTTTTTTTTCTTTTTTATAGGAATTACAAAATCGTCACAATATTTAGGGGGGGGAGGGGTTAGGCGGCAATTTTTCTTGGGCCCCTGGCCATCAAATACGTAAATCCAGCTCTGGGTATGCGGTATACTCTACATTCAAATTATGTGCGAGAGAAGAGACTCTAGAAGCGGTAATAAAGGAGTTCGATAATTATTTTTTGCCCCGGAAAAACAAAGTTTACGAAAGATTTAAATTTTACAGTAGAGTGCAAAAAGAGGGGGAGCCATTTGATACATTTTTAAACGACATTAAATTGATGGCCAAATCGATCAATTTCGGTGAGCAATTGGATAATATGCTACGAGACAAAATAGTTTTGGGAGTAGCTAATACAACATTAAGGGAAGGCCTGCTAAGACAACCGGATCTAAAGTTAGTTTCAGCTATTAATCATGCCAAGTTATATGAATCTGCTCATGCACAGGCTGAGAAAGTTTCTACAGCACATACGGAGATGACGAAAAAAGAATATATGGTCGACGAGGTCACTAGGAAAAGACAAACCACCCAAGAACAGGCGGCGAAGATGACACCTTCACCTTTAAAATCACAGAATAAAGATAAGTCACAAACAAAATATATAGAGGGGTGTTACAAATATGGGTTTTCACACCCTGTACGTAAGTGTCCGGCGTATGGGAAACGATGTGCTAAGTGCCAAGGGAAAAACCACTATGCTAACAAATGTAAAGGGCAATATAGAGCAAGAAACTGAGTAGACGAGGTAGATCTGAGTGAGGGGTCACAGGAGAGTGCTTATGTAGATAGTGTAGGAGAAGGAAACAAGAAACTGAGTAGACGAGGTAGATCTGAGTGAGGGGTCACAGGAGAGTGCTTATGTAGATAGTGTAGGAGAAGGAAACAAGAAACTGAGTAGACGAGGTAGATCTGAGTGAGGGGTCACAGGAGAGTGCTTATGTAGATAGTGTAGGAGAAGGAAACAAGAAACTGAGTAGACGAGGTAGATCTGAGTGAGGGGTCACAGGAGAGTGCTTATGTAGATAGTGTAGGAGAAGGAAACAAGAAACTGAGTAGACGAGGTAGATCTGAGTGAGGGGTCACAGGAGAGTGCTTATGTAGATAGTGTAGGAGAAGGAAACAAATTGGACAAAAGAAGGCTTAGTAAATGGAGAAAAAATTGAATTCAAATTAGACACAGGGAGTCAAATAAACGTATTATCTACTGAAATATTAAATAGAGTTATGAAGAATAAACATCAGTTAGAACGAAGATAATGCCGAAAGGGAAGATTAAATTAAATGTACAAATTGGGAATAAGAATAAAAAGTTAGAGTTCATAATTGTTGAGAAAAGTACCTGTAGACCGATATTAGGGTTAAATGATTGTGTGGAATTTGAACTGGTAGTGAGGGTAGACTCAATGGAAAACTTTGTAGAAAGTAATAAGAAGTTGTTTTCAGGAGTAGGAAGATGTCCAGGAAAATGTACCCTAACGGTAGACCCAACTATTAAACCAATCTCAGAACCTCCTAGAAGAATACCTATGGCATTAAAAGATAAATTAAAGACCACATTAAAGGAATTAGAGGTAAAAGGAATGATTCAGAAGGTAAACAAACCAAGAAAATGGGTGAGCAATTTAGTTATACTTGAAAAACCAGATAAGTCTTTGAGATGATGTATGGATCCACATTATTTAAATCAGGCTATCATGAGAGAGTACGTGGAAATTCCTAAAATTGATGAATTGGTTGGAGACTTAGGTGAGGCAAGATGGTTTAGTGTGCTTGACATAAAAGATGGCTTTTATCATTTAGAATTAGATGGACCATCTAGTGATTTATGTACATATAGTACGCCTTTTGGCTGCTATAAATTCTTAGTTTTACCCTTTGGAGTAAAGTCGAGTCCGGAATTGTTCCACAAGCGCACAATTGAAAATTTTGGTTGCATTAAAGGAGTCAGGGTATACATTGACGACCTATTTTTACATGCTGCCACTGAGAAGGAGCATGATGAGATAATGAAGCAAGTACTCAGCAAGGCAAAGGAGAATAATATAAAATTTAATGTGAGAAAATTACAATATAAAACTCAAAAAGTAAAATATTTGGGTTTTGAAATGGACGAAGAAGGAATACACATAGATACAGAGAGAGCTAAAGCCATTCAAGCATTGCAAGAACCCACCTGTAAGAAAGAGTTGCAAAAAGTATTAGGTAGTATGGTAGTATTAATTATGTTAGAGCGTTTATTCCAAGCATGTCTCAAATACTGGCACCACTAACAGAATTATTAAAAAAGGATGTGGTATGGCAGTGGTTGCCCGTACATAAACAAGCATTTGAACAAATTAAATTAATAATTTCAAAGACACCGGTATTAGCCACCTATGACTCAACAAAAGAATTAACCCTTGTAACGGATGCTAGTAAGGAGGGAGTAGGGTGTTGTTTAAAACAGGGAACAAAAACCATAGCTTACGGTTCTAAAAAATTTACAGATACTGAGAGAGAGTATGCACAGGTAGAGAAGGAAATGTATGGCATAGTTTATAGTCGTAAAAAATTTCATAACTTTATTTATGGTACAAAGGTAAAGGCTTTGACTGATCGCAAGCCGTTGATAAGCATATTCAATAAAAAAAATGGGTAAAATAATGTCCAGTCGGTTACAAAGGATGAGGCTGAAAATTTTAAAATATGATCTAGAAGTTGAATATTTACAAGGGAAGTATATGGGAATGGCAGATTTATTAAGTAGATTGGGAGGATTGGAAAGTGGAAAGGATAATGTAATATTGGAAGGCGAAGTGCACTATATCAACTATTTACCTATGAGTGATGAAGCTGTTAAGAGATATAAACAAGCTGCTACTGAGGATGAGACTTGCAAAACAATTATTAAGTTTTGGAAAGAAGGATCGCCGAAAAATAAAAAAAGTATTATTGGAGACAGTGCCGGAACTAGGCGTGTGCATGGGGTCAGCCGCACACGGGCCTCGGGGTAAGGGGGGCCTCACTTCCACTCGGCCAGTTATAAAAAAAAATAATAAAATAAAAATAAATGAATAAAAATAAATATAATAATTTTACTAAAAAGGTGAAGTTAGTTTATATTTTATTTATTACCATTGTTATTATTAATATTATTTTTATGTGGTAGGCATCTATATTCTTTTCCACATAATAATAATTGTAATTATTATAATTTTTTGTGCAATTGGTGTTAAATGCTTATTAAGATAATATTATTAATATAAAAAATTGACTTACAACATTTTTTTTTTTTTTTTTTTTTTTTTTTTTTATTTGTAAAGAATATTACAACTACATAAAAAAAATGTAACAAGTAACATTGTTAATTAAGTATATACAAGAACATGATGTCATGGTGGGAGAAGCAACTCAGTAGTTGTACTCCCTAGCTTGTTAACATTATTTAATTAAAAGAAAACATAAACATAATTTCATATATATATATACTTTTTTTTTCCTAATCGCATAGGTGATCGCGAGGCCACAGTCTTTTAAGACGGCGAGGAGGGTTACTTGGTATCGTGCGGGAGGAGAGGGATTGTACTAAAGGATTAGGATGGGAAGCTAGGGAACTATGAAAAGTTTGATATCGGGAAACTGCTAGGTCTCGAACGAAGGGAACTTTGAAGTCATTGTGGAGGATTAGGTTAGAAACATAAAAAGGTGCGTTAGCGATTTTGCGGAGTATAATGGATTGTAGTGTTTGGAGCCTTTTTAGATTGGAATGCTTTGCTGTTCCCCATAACTCGAGTCCGTACGTCCAGATTGGTTTAATAATAGAATTATAGATCAGGAGTTTATTAGATAGCGAGAGTTTAGATTGATTATTTAGAAGTCTAGTCATTAGTTTGTATCGTCTGTTAGTCTGTTGTCGTTTTTGTTTTGTGTGTGTAGCCCAAGTCAGTCTTCTATCAAAATGTAATCCTAGATAGCGGGTCTGCTCTGACTGAGGAATAGGAATTTGGTTGAGAGTGACTGAAGGACATGTTGCTCGACGTAACGAAAAAGTGACATGTACACTTTTACGTTCGTTAATTTTGATCCTCCATTTTCTCAACCAAGGGCCCAGGAGATTTAAGTGATTTTGAAGTTGGTCTGAAGCTATGATAGGGTCTTCGTGGGTTGAGAGGATACTTTTATCATCGGCGAATGTGGATAAAATCGTGGTAGGATATTCAGGAAGGTCGGAAGTGTAGACGGTGTAAAGGAGAGGACCGAGGATGCTGCCCTGGGGGACACCAGCCAGCACGGGGTATGTTTTGGAAAAGGATTGGTTCTGAGTGACTTGGAAATAGCGCTCACTGAGATAGGATTTAAGGATAAGGAGGTATGTGAAAGGGAGGAATTGCTTGAGCTTCCACAGCAACCCGGCGTGCCAGACCCGATCAAAAGCTTGAGCCTCGTCGAGAAAGACGCCCGAGCAGTACTGTTTCCGCTCAAGGGTGGAAGATATGACATCAACTAGGCGATGGCATTGTTGGATGGTAGAGTGATGGGATCTAAATCCTAGTTGATGATTCGGGAGAACATTTTGGGACTTTAGGATAGGATTTAATCTTCGAAGAATAAGTTTCTCAAGGATTTTCCCCATTACTGGGAGTAGGCTAATGGGGCGATAGGAAGATGGGCTATGTGCAGGTTTATTGGGTTTTAGTATCATTATTACTACGGAAAATTTCCAAAGGATAGGAAAATATGTGGTGCGAAGGACAGCATTGTATATGTAGGTTAGGAAAAGGATTGCTTTTTTAGGTAACTGTTTTAGGATGGATGAAGTTATAAGATCGTATCCGGGAGCTTTTCGGGAAGGTAGCTGTTTTATGGAATAGGCAATATCAGAAGGGGTGAATGCTTTAGGAGGGGGGGAGAGTTGAAGAGGAGAAAGGAGTTCATTGTCTACTTTGTCAGTATGTGTTTGGTCAAAGATGTCAGGGTGAGGTTTAAAAACGTCTTGTAAATGTCTTGCAAATAATTCGGCTTTTTCTTCATCAGTCTTCGCCCAGGAATTATCTTCTTTTTTAAGTGGAGATGGTATAATCTTATCTGAAGTTATCCTTTTAGTTGCCGTCCAAAGTGATTTGTCTTTTGTCGTCAGTTCGTTAGTATAAGCAGTGAAGCGTTCGTTTTCTAGAGTCTTTATAGCGTCCCTAAGCTGTCTTGATAGTCTGTTGTACGTTAGTTTGTCAGTTGGGTATCTGGTTCTTTGCCATTTTGCTCTTGCCTTACGTTTAGAAGAAATAAGCTTTCTGATATTTAGCGGAATGTGCATTTTTGACTTGTTGTAGTTCTGCTTCACGTCAGTAGATTCCCAGATTGATGACTGAATAGATCTTGTTATTTTATGGACTGCGTCGTCTATTTCCTTTGGCGTCTTTAAAGATATATTTAGTTCGATTTTTTCTTCTAAATGTGTCCT